>JAVIWC010001045.1:0-23253 GCA_031894815.1 Creontiades dilutus | reverse complement strand
TTTCGCTGGCGTAAAACTCAGGGACAGTGGACTGTATCTATGAAATTATTGAAAATGAGTAATCTGAGTTTAAAGGGTTTAAATCTGCTATAGTGAAACAAATTTGACAAGTACTCACAGCTTCCGCGGGCGTAGAATCTTTCACCGGCGCCGGTGACCGCAACAGACAGCAGGCGACGGGATAACGAGCAGGATACGAGCACAGTGTAAGTTTCAGAGCAGATTTACGGGGGTTAATTAACGGAGAATTAGACAGTCGAATTACTAGCTTCACAACTTGATATAAAGAACTGATTATTAAACTTATTATTAAGAACTGAATGAAAATGTGGTAACACGAGCGGGAGAGGTCCGATATCGGAAAGCGGCGTGGTTGTAACAAAAGTAAAGTTTTAATAGTTGTGGCGAGTGCGAGCGTCCACCAGGTGATGGCAGCACCTCCCGGCCCATCTCTTCGCGCTTCCTATATGAAGGCGCGTACACCGCCCACCTCAAAATGACTATTTTGAAAAAGTCCCTCAAATTAATTATAACAATAACTATAATACCTAAAATAATAACTATAATAACTGTAAAAATATGCGGGTGACGGCTGCTAGTATCAATCCACGGAAGCAGTTGCAGTAAGCAGCTTTGCAAGCTTAGCCACAGGACGTATGTATGAGTGGTAAGCAGTCTTAACTCGAGCAGATCGAGCGACACCATCAGAGCCTGGGAAGAGTTCCTCAACTCTTGCAATTGGCCACTCAAGGGGTGGGAGCTTTTGGCTGAACACCACCACAACATCACCCACTGCTAATGGGTCGCGGTCCTTGGTCCACTTCTGTCGTCCAATGAGTGTTTGAAGATATTGGGTCTTCCATTTTGCCCAGAATTCCTGGGATGCTCGCTGCACCAGCTGCCAACGAGAGAGGTGTGATAGAGGGACATCAATTAAAGAAGGATGAGGCAAACTAAGTAATGGAGCACCAATAAGGAAGTGACCTGGAGTCAAATAGGTCAAGGCTTCCTCCGGTTCACTCGGAACTGAGCAAAGAGGTCTGCTGTTGAGGATGGCTTCTATCTTGTTTAACAGGGTTAACATTTCCTCGTAAGTGAATGAACGATTGGTGGTGACATGTTGGAGATGGCGTTTGGCAGATTTGATAGCTGCTTCCCAAAGGCCACCCATCCAAGGAGCATGTGGAGGATTGAAGTGATATGCCACTTCACGGGATGAAAAGGCATCAGCCAGTTCAGGCTCTGTATCCTGAAGAAAACGTTGCAACATGCGTTGTTCTTCTGCTGCTCCAACAAAATTGAGTCCATTGTCACAATAGATATCTGTGCACAGACCTCGTCTATGTTGACGTCACAATGACGTCACATGATGATGTTGATCAGATCGTCTTGTCCTGGGTCAAATAAAACACAGTCTATTTCGCACCCTTGTCTCCATCATTTCAACTCCCTAATTTACCTAATTTTACATGGTGTCAGAAGTGAAGTTTCCCGTGTAAAACCATTAATAAGTCGTGCAAACGTCTCGGTAACTATCGACGGCATACTCATTAAAAAAATCGAGTCATCGTTCCGCCGTAAAACAAAAAAGTTATCGCGTCGCGGGGGCAGGTCACCGCGAACCCGAAAAAGCCGCCGCCATTAACGACGTTCTTCTAAAAATGGTTGATGCTCGCCAGCCTCAACAATTTAACTTTGAAGCCACCAATCTCAAGAAGGAATGGACAGATTGGCTTCAAGCATTCGGATTCTTCCTGGTCGCAGCGAAGAAAAATAACGACAAAGATGAGGTAAAGATCGCCATTCTATTAAACCAGCTAGGATCGAGAGGAATTGAGATCTATAATACTTTAAAAGCTGATCGAGAAGCGGATCTAGATGACGAGGACAAAAAAACCGTACTTGCAAAGTACCAAGAAGTGATCGAGGCATTCACAGATCATTTTTCGCCTAAGCGCAATGTTCTCTACGAACGCTTTAAATTCAACAAACTCGCATTGCAAGGAGGTCAGCCATTGCTAGAATTTATAACGCAACTAAAAATGGCAGCTACCACCTGTGATTTCGAGGAGAGAGACAACATGATCAGAGACCGAATAATCTCGCAAATTACAGAAGAAGATTTGCTGAACAGACTTCTGGATAAAGGGGATAAGCTGAACCTAGAAGAAACAATGACAATCTGTAAGCTCCACGGATCGAGAAAAACAGAATTGAAGGACTTTGCTGTAGGATCTTCGCAACCTCAGGAAGTAGACGCAATTCGGAACACATCACGAGGAAAGGTAATTGGTAAAAAGAACAATTTAAATAGAAAGGGAGAAGAACATAATAAACCAGTTGAACACAATAGCACTAGATATAAATGTAAAAAGTGTGGATCAGTTCATGAACCTAGGAAGTGTCCTGCATATGGTCAACGATGCAACCATTGTAATGGTTACAATCATTTTGAAGTAGGATGTTTTGGAAAAAGAAATTCAACTCGTAAAGTAAATCATAAAAATAAAAGATATACAAGGGCAATAGAAGCCGACGATGATAGTGATTATTCTGTGTATGTAGACTATATCAAGGTTGATAAATTAAATGATGACAAAAATAATGATAATATGTGGTCAGTAATTGGAAAAATAAGAAGTGTAAATGTTAAATTTAAGCTTGACACTGGAAGTCAGGTGAATATTCTACCTCTGCGAATTTATGAATTGATTAACAAAGATGGTTCATTGAAGTTACAGAATACAAAAATTAAACTTTCAGCGTATAATGATAATGTGTTAAGAGTAAAGGGTGAAATAAAATTGGAGACTAGAATCCGAAACAGAGCAAGTAATATAAATTTCTTAATAATAGATACTGCCGACAAACCTATATTGGGTCTACGGGCTTGTCAAAACTTAGAACTAGTGAAGAAAGTGGCATCAGTAGAAAATAAAAATTTCAAGTCTAAAGAAAATGTTTTGGATACCTATAAGGACGCTTTTAAAGGGTTAGGAGCCTTCCCAGGCTCTCCTTACGAACTAAAATTGATTGAAAACGCTAAGCCTGTCGCACATGCACCACGTCGTGTTGCCAAAAAATTATTAACTCGTCTTAAGAATAAGCTCAACGATTTAGAAGAAATGGGGGTAATTAAACCAGTAACCGAACCTTGCGAATGGTTGAATCCTTTAGTTGTGGTTGAAAAGCCAAACGGTTCACTCAGGCTTTGCCTGGACCCAAAACATTTAAATGAACAATTGGTTAACGATAAGTATATGATCCCCACACAGGAAGAAATACTAGGTGACTTAAATGGTAAAACGTATTTCAGTTCCCTTGACCTAAAAGACGGGTTCTACCAAATAAAAATAAGCGACAAATCATCTGAAATAACATGTTTTGCAACGCCATTTGGTAGGTACAAGTTTTTAAGGCTGCCTTTTGGAATTAAAACAGCAGCCGAAGTTTTTCAGAAGAAGAATAGTGAAACTTTTGGAGCAATAAAAGGTGTTAATATCTACATCGACGATTTAATTATATCTGCAAACACTATAGAAGAACACGATAATATACTAGCGAGGGTTCTAAACACTGCCATTGAAAAAGGAATAACATTCAATCCAGCCAAGTTCAATTTCCGTCAGAATCGAATAAAAATTTTGGGACATATCATTTCAAATAAAGGGTTGGAAATAGATCCAGAGAGGATTAGGGCAATTTCTGAAATCCCTTTACCTAACGATAAGAAGGCACTAATGAGATTCCTAGGAATAGCAAAATACCTAGGGAAATTCATACCAAAACTATCTGAAATAACAGCCCCTCTACGCCAACTTACACGAAATGATGTACCCTGGTCTTGGTCGGAAATTCACACAAACGCCGTTAACAAACTAAAAAATATACTTACCTCAAGTCCTGTCCTTTCTTACTACGAAGAGAGTAAAGATTTACTCATTCAGTCCGACGCCTGTAAGGATGGGTTGGGATGTGCTTTGCTGCAGAATGGTAAACCGATAGCGTTTGCTTCCCGATCATTGACGAAATCCGAACAGAAATACGCAATGATCGAGAAGGAAATGCTCGGCATCTGCTTTGCAATTGAACATTTCCACTACTATACATACGGCAGGGAAGTGCTTATCCAAACGGATCATAAACCCCTAATAAGCATTGTTAATAGGAACATAGAAAAGGTTCCAAACAGACTACAAAGGATGATGCTGAAGCTCACAAAATATAAGTACAAATTAAGTTACCTTCCTGGGAATCAGATGGTTCTAGCTGATACCTTATCTAGGGCAACTGTAGGACCGGAACCCAAGGACGACGAAGAACTCCAATTTGTAGTACATTCATTAATTAACAACATTATGTCGAACGATAAAAAAAAGATTTTTGAAATTGAGACTGATAAAGACCCTGTACTGGGTGCTATAAAAAAATTCTTAACTAATAATAAGTGGCCTAATAAATCAAATGTAAAATGGAAAGAGTTTTATCAGATTAGACACGAACTGATATTGGAAGATGGTATTATTTTATTTGGAAACAGAGTAGTAGTACCAGCTAATTTGCAGAAAGATATTTTGAATCTCTTACATGAGGGACATCTAGGCATCGGCAAAACTAGGGCCAAAGCTAGGTCAAAATTCTATTGGCCAAACATGTCGAGAGAAATAGAAAACCACATTAGTAAATGCCAAGTATGTTTAGTAAACAGACCGTTGAATCCCCCAGAACCCATGATTCCATCCGAAATACCACTTTTACCTTGGTACAAATTGGGTATGGACATACTGGAATTTCAAAATAAGAACTATTTGGTTACTATAGATTATTATTCAAAATGGATAGAACTTACCAAAATTCCAACAAAAAGCATTTTTGACGTAAAAAAGGTTTGTATCATGATTTTCACAACTCACGGATATCCTAAGGAAATAGTGACCGACAACAATCCTTTTGGTAGTCGTGAGTTCAGAACATTTCTTGCGGAGTGTGGTACAAAATTAACCACAAGCAGTCCTCACTATCCCAAGGGACACGCCCTTGCGGAAACGGGTGTAAAAATTGCTAAATCAATTCTAAAAAAAGCTAAATTGTCGGGTCAAGATCCTCTCCTTTTACTATTTCACTATAGAAATACAATGATTCCTTCAATTGGTTACTCTCCTAGTCAGCTGTTGTTCAATAGAACACTCAGAGAAAAAACAGACATTACCGAACGACATCTAGAGCCGAAAATAATCGAAAAATCTGAGGTAGCAAAGCGCCTGACACAATCCCAAACTATTCAAACATATTATCACGATAAGCGTAGCAAAAAATTAAAAGATTGTGAACCAGGCCAAAAAATCTTATTTCGCTACAAAAACAGATGGGTTCCCGGGGAAACAATTAAAAAAGCTGATTCTCCACGATCATTTTGGGTAAAGGAAGAGGATGGTAATAGGAGTTATCGTAGAAATCGGAGAGATTTGATGAGAATAAACATTCCCGCAAGTGATAACATTTGTAACAATGATGGTAGGACAACAAATGTGAAACCTAATTACAATTTAAGGAATCGACAACATATTAGAAAACCTACAAGATACGGTATAAATGATTAATATACCAGCATTGTATTATGTAGGATGGATAATATGGAACAAAACAACAAATAAGCGAATACTTTTTATTTAAGTTTTAAATGTACAAGAATATTATTAATTTTGTGAATGTAGCAATATGATGTGTTGCGAAGTACTTACAGATCACGAATTTAATGTTAATTTTATTGTTATGATGCAACCGAATGTTGTTCACCACTGTCTGCAGGCCACTATATATTTGTAATCACTTGATTAAACGCGCACGTTACTGTATTTAATGTGTCGAGTAATTATTAAGTTGTTTTTTATTAATTTAATTGAAGACGGAACTAATTATGTTTATTTTGATTGTCATAACCTAGTCGGAACTGACTGATTGATTCTCAGAACGGCGAGGCGCCGCCATTGCAATTGTTATCGATGACACTGCCTGCTCGATAGATTAGAATGACTTGACTTATTATTTGGTTAGCCGATTAAATCAGGTGTGCCCACCTGCATTCTTAAGAGAAAGGATGTGATGTTGACGTCACAATGACGTCACATGATGATGTTGATCAGATCGTCTTGTCCTGGGTCAAATAAAACACAGTCTATTTCGCACCCTTGTCTCCATCATTTCAACTCCCTAATTTACCTAATTTTAACACAACTCAAGGCGTGGGATAGTTTGCACCTGGAGGGGAGCTACTTTGGTTTTAGCCTTCAGTAACTGGACTGAGACCAGACCATCTTCAGACACTGAGCGTAGGTATATAGCAGCAGCATATCCCAAACTTGAGGCATCCGAGAAGCCTACGAGCTGGTGTGAAGAGGTGTACTGAAGTGAACAGAACCGTGGTATTCTGAGATCTGACAATGATGAGAGTTGCCCTGCAAACACCGCCCACCGTGTAGCAAACCTTTCAGGTAATGGGGTGTCCCAGTCCAACCTCTCACACCAAAGCTCCCGAAGAAAAACTTTAGCCCAAAATGTGACAGGAGAGAGAAAACCCAGTGGGTCAAATACAGAGGCTATTTGCGAAAGGATGCTACGTTTTGTAGATGCTTCACAGGCAGGTGCGATATTATATGAAAAAACATCCAATGATGGTTCCCAAACGAGCCCAAGTATGTGCAACGATGGTGTACGATCAGGTCGAATTTGCACCGAGGATGCCTGGTACTCTGGAGGAATATTGACAAGTACTTGTGCCTCATTGGAAGCCCATTTGCGTAATTCGAAACCACCATGGTGAAGAAGCTCAATCAATTGCTGTTTGAGTTCTTTAGCAGCTGCTACTGTTGCGACTGATGCACAACAATCATCCATGTATGTGGAATCCCGAAGAACTTGAGCAGCAAGTGGATATTCTGCTCCATGATCCTCCACAAGTTGAATCAAGACACGTTGAGCAAGGAATGGTGCACAGCTTGTACCATAAGTCACAGTCCGCAGCTGGTACTCCTGAACTGGTTGGTCTTCTGATGAACGCCATAAGATGTGCTGATAGAGGCAGTCAGCGTCAGCCACATAAATCTGGCGATACATCATGCGGATGTCAGTAGTTAATGCTACTGGTTGAAGACGGAAAAGGGTCAGCACATCAGAGATGTCCTTCTGCAATGGTGGACCAGTTAGAAGACGGTCATTCAAGGAGACCCCAGAAGTATCACAACAGGATGCATCAAACACTACCCTTACTGGGCTGGTAGTGGAATTGCGCTCAATGGCGAAATGTGGAATGAAATATAGCCCTGGGTTAGGGGCTGGGCGCATGTGCCCCAAATCAAGGTACTCCTGAAGAAATGAATGGTAAGCCACACGGAGAGGTCCATTCCTACGGAGTCTGGCCTCGAGATTGTGCCAACGTTTGAGTGCGATAGCGCGGGAGTCCCCCAAGGGAGGCAAGGAAGAATCGTTTCTGAAAGGTAAACTCACAGAGTAGCTCCCTGAAGGCAGGCGAGAAACATGAGAAACAAAGTGAGATTCAGCCTCCTGATGAAGGGGGTCAACAGGAACATCAGAGCTCACTTCTTCTGCTTGCCAGAATCTTTGTACTGATTCCTCCAGTGACATTGAACTGGTGAATAGGCACAAACTAGCCGGTTGTGGGATAGATGAGGGAACCTTGCCAACAATTGCCCAACCAAAGATGGTTCGAATTGCAGCAGGTCTGCCATGGATGACCTGTCCCCCTCCCTGCAACACTTCATCCATCATCTCCGCACCCATCAGAAAATCTATCTTGCCAGGCTCATGAAATGATCTGTCAGCGAGCTCTAAGTGTGAAAAACGTTCATAAACCTCCCTGGAGAGTGAAATTTTTGGTTGATCATGACATATGTGGGACACAACAGCAGCCTGCGTTTGCATGCGACACTCAGGAGCCAATCTAGATGTTAGGATACATGACACAATGCCACTCGAAGAACCCACTGGCTGCTGCATGGCACCACAAAGTTCCTGGCGATATGGAGTCACTGCAAGCCCAAGTAGTTGGTTACATTCACCAGTGATCATATTTATCTCAGATCCGGGGTCCAGAATACAACGTATAGGCACCCATTGGTTGAAACGGTTTAAAATGAGTGCTTGAATAGTTGCCAAGACCACCACTGGCCTCTCTACCAAAGCTCGATGAGCGCCCGTCAACAGAGACTGGATGTTGTTGGGTGGATGGGCACTAGGACCGGAAGTATTAGTAGTCGAAGCCTGGATAGCAGGAGGAACCTCTGAGACAGGTCGAGGAGAATCCTTGATGATGTGGAGGGATGAATGATGTGACGAACTTTTACAAGTATCACAGCGACCTCGGGACTTACACTGGAAAGATGAGTGGGTACCCAAACATTTGAAGCACCGCTTCTTTACCTTTAACCATTCCAATTTAGAGGAGTGAGGCAAATGGTTATAAACAGAACACTCATAAATCTTGTGAGAGGTCGAATCACAATAGGAACATGTCGATAACGACTTAGAGATATTGGGAGCTTGCGTGATGGAAGAAGAGCCGGCCAACGGGGATACATGAAGGGCCTGAGCTTCAGCGGAGGTTGCAAGAACATATTTACTAGTACTAACGGTGTTATGTTTCAAGGGATTAGCGGTTTTCACAGGTTTAACTGAAGTCTGGGCCGTTATTTCCTTAATGCGTACCTGTTCTTGTACAAATTCGATCAAATTGTCGAAAGTAGGGACTTCAGTTTGGATACTGCCAACAGAGCGTTCAAATAAACTGCGCATATTTGTGGGCAAACAACGAAAACCTAAACTGAACATGATGAAATCGTGCGCATCACTAATGTTTAAATTAAGGAAAGCTTTCCAATTCGTACAGAAAATATCTAAAAAGGATTGAAGATCCGATGTACTTTCACCAGAAAGGGGTGAAAACGAGAACAATTTATTTAAATGATGAGTGGCTCGGATCCTAACATTATTATAATTATTGCAAATAGTATTATACGCCACTTCATAATCTGCATCTGTAATATTCAGATTTTCTATGAGCTTGCGAGGAGTTCCCGTGAGTAATGATCTTAAATATGTCAATTTTACTGCACCGGGATACGAACTAGTATGAATGGAGGCGTTATACAGGGCGAAAAAATTACTAAAGCTATCTGGATCGCCATTCCAAACGGGTACTTCTAACTTAGGCAACCGTATTTGCGGTTTACATTCTGCGGCGGCAGAGATAGAAGTATTTAAGACAGAGTCAGCAACTCGTTTAACAGAATTTTCTAATGCTCTAATATGGTATAACATTTCGTAGAAAGCTGTAGTTACAGAGCTATAAGGTAATTGATCCTCAACGTTAGCATCAATATTACATTCTAAAATTTCATCTTGTATTGAATCAAATTGTTGACGAATATTATCTAGATGCGCGCAGCTCGCCATAAATACGTTAGTGACACCTGGTTTTACACTTTCAGCTTCCGTAAAATCTTTAATTTGTTGAAGCTGTAAGAAAATCACTTCACGTTTACGTTTGAGTAAACGCAATGAGCGTTTGACGTCGTCAGACGTTCGAGGAGCGAGATCATCTGGCATCCTACTTTCTATTTTCTACGAAGTTGTTATTTACCTATGATAAAGGACTGTGATAACACAAGCGACGCTTTGAATAACAACAAAGAGGCAGCTATGACGGTGAGCCAGGTAACAAGAGCGATTTTAGGAACTTGAGTGTTGGGTGTAATTTGGCCTACTGCCACAAAACAATTCCTGTACGGGCAAGTGTAGCAATAATAGGTAGCTTTAAAGAAGGAATAGCCACGTGCGACAAGTGGAATACTAACCTTGTAGTATTCGCCGAAAAAACAATAAACTCTCAATCAGTGATAACAACGAAAAATAAATATATGAAAAATCAACGAATATAGAAATAATGGAAAGGATAACTGGTTTATTGCACGGAAACTAACTTAAGTATATACCTAGGTAGGTACTTATACAACGCACATGAATTGCACCCAACTTATTTTCTAAGCAATAAATATTTGCTGACTCTGACTAGAATTGAAGACTAGGAATACGACTGTCTAATATATTAAAGCACAACGACTAAATTACGATTCGGTTCGCAAAAGGACCATTTGTATGAGCGGGTTTCGCTGGCGTAAAACTCAGGGACAGTGGACTGTATCTATGAAATTATTGAAAATGAGTAATCTGAGTTTAAAGGGTTTAAATCTGCTATAGTGAAACAAATTTGACAAGTACTCACAGCTTCCGCGGGCGTAGAATCTTTCACCGGCGCCGGTGACCGCAACAGACAGCAGGCGACGGGATAACGAGCAGGATACGAGCACAGTGTAAGTTTCAGAGCAGATTTACGGGGGTTAATTAACGGAGAATTAGACAGTCGAATTACTAGATTCACAACTTGATATAAAGAACTGATTATTAAGAACTAAAGACTGAAAATGTGGTAACACGAGCGGGAGAGGTCCGATATCGGAAAGCGGCGTGGTTGTAACAAAAGTAAAGTTTTAATAGTTGTGGCGAGTGCGAGCGTCCACCAGGTGATGGCAGCACCTCCCGGCCCATCTCTTCGCGCTTCCTACATAACATGACGGTATAGATCATTGAAAATTATTATTGACTAAAGAACTTCGTTCAATTAGGCGAAGTATATGTTGAATTAGGGTAAATTTATTGTTATGCAGGAGCGTAACTTGAGAAAATAAAGGTAGACATGTTCAACTATTGAACAAACTATAAAGTATACCTAATAAGTCCGAACAATCCCTGAAAATTTCATCGAAATCAGTCAAGAACTCCCGGTGTTATAATTGTGGCAAGGATTTCACGTTTGCGCATGCGCAGAGGCTGCTATTGATCCGGGGGTCATGAAACTCATAGGGGACCATCTATACCCTAACCCGCACAATCCCTGAAAATTTCATCGACATTGGTCAAGAACTCCCGAAGTTATGCCCGTAACAAAGATTTCACGTTTGCGCATGCGCAGAGGCTAACATTGATCCGGGGGTCATGAAACCTATAGGGGACCCCTAACCCGCACAATCCCTGAAAATGTCATCGAAATTGGTCGAGAACTCCCGCAGTTATGCGCATAACAAAGATTTCACGTTTGCGCATGCGCAGAGGCTACTATTGATCCGGGGGTCATGAAACCTATAGGGGACCATCTATACCCTAACCCGCACAATCCCTGAAAATTTCATCGAAATTGGTCAAAAACTCCCGGAGTTATGGGCGTAACAAGGATTTCACGTTTACGCATGCGCAGAGACTACTATTAATCCGGAGATTATGAAACTCATAGGGGACCATCTACACATCAAACCAAACAATCCCTGAGAATTTCATCGAAATTGGTCAAGAACTCCCGGAGTTATGCGCGTAACAAGGATTTCACGTTTGCGCATGCGCAGAGGCTACTATTGATCCGGGGGTCATGAAATACAGACACGGAACCAAAATTGTTCAGAAAGGTCTAAAACGCAAAATGCGAGTGGAATTTTTGATTTTGGAGACAAAAAAATTTTCACATTCCGAAAGTGAAAACAATGCTTCCGCTACTTTAGTAGACTCGGAAGCAAAATATAGATCCACGAAAAGATATGTCACTGATACTTATAAACTAAAATGTCAAGAAGAAATTATAAGTACCAATGAGAAACGGTATGTCAACTTCTCATACACGTTCAAGCAGGTAGACAGAATAGAAATGTGTACCTATTTATAATTGGCTATAAAATTCAATAAAAGAATAGAAATTAGTGCGATGATATCGGAGAAAATAAAATTGTGATATGAGAAATATTTCAACTCAAAGAACCTTAACTTTAGGTTTAAAAAAAAAAAATTGAAATAAACTTTGATTAAAATTGTTGAAATCTCATCAATATGGAGAAAAAGAAAACTAGGGTGGTAGACCTAAACAAACCACGCTCTGCTACCAAACAATGTGCGTATGAGTAAGGGTTTATTAATAAAACCACTTATCCCACACTAATAATTTAATGCAACTAAATAAATGAAAGTAAACAAAATGGAAAAACTGAAAGTGAAAATTTTGTGAAAAACAAAAATCCTAAAAGGAGCTCCTTTGCACGAATCGATCAGAATACGATTATTATTTCCAAAAATTATATATAAATGCGTAGTAAGGAAAGTTCTGACCGGGACTCGGACTGGTGACCCCCTGGACTTGAAGACGGTAGAGATCGTCGGAATCTGCGACCTTGACGATTGAGCCACCGACGAGCTGGTCAGAGGTGACGCCGCGAATAAAGATGGTGAATCCAATCGGATCTGAAGGTGCCGAATTCGAGGTAAACGATCCGAAATTCGTCAAGTTTCCCCTTTCATACCAGGACCCAGATGAAGGGAGGCTTCTGCAGTCCAGAAAAGTGAAGAAAAGAGTGGGCGATAGAGACGAGAAGTCGGGAAACTTAGTTTCCTCGTATAGTTCGGACCAAGATCCGTTGAGGTATCGAAGATGAAAAGGCGTTGAACGGGATACTGAATAAGTACTGAATGGGATGCTGATGACCCAGCAGTAACTCGCAGATTTGGAGGATTCTGGGGACCTCAAATCGGGTTGGAAGAAGAAAGGAGACTGGTAAAATCACAACGGCGAGACAGCGATCTGTTCGAGTGACATCACACCCCACTTCCACCAATCACACGCGATTTCGCGAACGAGGCCTAATTTAATTGGCCAACTGAATTGGCGTCAGAGTTCAAACAAAAATAAAATAAATAAAAAACTTATAAGAAAACACTTCTGAGGTGTTCAGAGTACTGAACAAGGACTGATGTAATATTTTTGGAATATCCTATGCCTGCACTGCCGTCGTCTTCCATCACGGCAGGACTGTTTTTGGTTTATTATTCAATAATAAACCATAGTAATCGCTCTCGAAAAAAAAATTTCTAACCCCCCCTGAAAATTTCATGGTTTACGTTTCAAAGGGTCTGGAATCCAAATCTGCAATAAAAAATTTTCCGTCCGTCCGCCGTACGCCGTACGCAAGATTTCTCCCAAACGGCTGGACCAAAACATCTGAAATTTTCAGGAAAAATCCATGTTGGTCCGACAACGCCCCAATTCTTTAGCCAGCTTTCTAACTCAAATTGAAGTGCCATTTAAGGGTTGTCAAAGTTTTGTAAAATCCCTAAAAACCTCAAAAAACATCAAGGCGGCCTAAATGTGGACTTGTTTTGTAGAACTTTCCATGAGGAATCGAATGAGCCCCTTCCCAGGTCTGTAGGTCAAACCATTCCCGATTTATGGCATGATTAATGCGGCCAAGATTTGCGTTTTTCGAGTTCTGTTATCGCCTTCTTGATAACTGGCAGTTTCCCATCTGGCCGTTCCAAGCGCCCTCAACTCGAATATGGGAGTGAGCCCATTTCCTTTAATTTGATGTAGGTCTGATATGAAATCAAGAGAGACTTCACTGGGGTTTTTAAATCAATTTCATGAATTCTTTCCAGTAGGTAGCACTGCTGCGAGGGAACGTTTGAATGAATGAAATGAATGAAAAAAACGCTGCAAATTCTTTCACTGGGGTTTATTATTCAATCGGCTTGCGTTCATGATTTGAAATTCTTCTAAGCTTTGGAGTGTGCGTGTTTCACAGGATAGGGCGATTATTGAATTTCAGGAGATATACATGGAGCACGTGAATCTGTTCTCGGCCAAAATACCTATTTGGATTGATCAGTTGCTCATATTTATGTGCCTCCTGAAATTCAATAATCGCCCTATCCTGTGAAACACGCACACTCCAAAGCTTAGAAGAATTTCAAATCATGAACGCAAGCCGATTGAATAATAAACCCCAGTGAAAGAATTTGCAGCGTTTTTGGTTTATTATTCAATAATAAACCATAGTAATCGCTCTCGAAAAAAATTTCTAACCCCCCTGAAAATTTCATGGTTTACGTTTCAAAGGGTCTGGAATCCAAATCTGCAATAAAAAATTTTCCGTCCGTCCGCCGTACGCCGTACGCCGTACGCCGTCCGCCGTACGCCGTACGCAAGATTTCTCCCAAACGGCTGGACCAAAACATCTGAAATTTTCAGGAAAAATCCATGTTGGTCCGACAACGCCCCAATTCTTTAGCCAGCTTTCTAACTCAAATTGAAGTGCCATTTAAGGGTTGTCAAAGTTTTGTAAAATCCCTAAAAACCTCAAAAAACATCAAGGCGGCCTAAATGTGGACTTGTTTTGTAGAACTTTCCATGAGGAATCGAATGAGCCCCTTCCCAGGTCTGTAGGTCAAACCATTCCCGATTTATGGCATGATTAATGCGGCCAAGATTTGCGTTTTTCGAGTTCTGTTATCGCCTTCTTGATAACTGGCAGTTTCCCATCTGGCCGTTCCAAGCGCCCTCAACTCGAATATGGGAGTGAGCCCATTTCCTTTAATTTGATGTAGGTCTGATATGAAATCAAGAGAGACTTTGGGTAGTATAAAGGGAACTGCAAATATGGAGCGCAGTTTAAATGATATAAGGTAGCAGAAGCAAAACGCTGCAAATTCTTTCACTGGGGTTTATTATTCAATCGGCTTGCGTTCATGATTTGAATTTCTACTAAGCTTTGGAGTCTGCGTGTTTCACAGGATAGGGCGATTATTGAATTTCAGGAGGCACACAAATATGGTCAGCTGATCAATCCAAATAGGTATTTTGGTCGAGAACAGATTCACGTGCTCCATGTATATCTCCTGAAATTCAATAATCACCCTATCCTGTGAAACACGCAGACTCCAAAGCTTAGTAGAAATTCAAATCATGAACGCAAGCCGATTGAATAATAAACCCCAGTGAAAGAATTTGCAGCGTTTCTTGACATTATACAGCCACGATGCTTATATTTTATTTTTAGAAATGTCACAATAATGATTTATCAATTCAGTCATCTATTCATTCAGCGTCAAAGTAAATTTTTATTATTAGGTATATTTTACAGTTTGTTCAATAGTTGAACATGCCTACCTTTATTTTCTCAAGTTATGCTCCTGCATAAGAATAAATTTACCCTAATTCAATATTTACTTCGCCTAATTGAACGAAGTTCTTTAGTCAATAATAATTTTCAATGATCTATACAGACATGTTATGGATACGAGGAAGCTATGTGCCACACCCACTTGGAAGACGTTTTTTTTTTTTTTTTTTCTCGGATCGTGCCACTACAGCTGAAGCGCGGAATAGACCGGCCTGCCCTGACGTGATCTGACGTTGCAATGTGAATGGGTGGCCCCTTGACTCTGACCTGACTGTGGTCTGACGTTCCCGCTACCGCGAGTGTGAATCCACCTTTAGCATCCATCCACTTCGCAGGGAAAAAACTCCCGACACACAGCCGATGGATTCTACTCGATCGTCCCTCTAACGTAATAACATTTCCGATTCGCCTTCTCTGTACTGTTCGGTTGTTAACAACGGAACAATAGGAAGTGGTATACAAATCAAAACAACTTCATCTATTCGTGTAACGGACTCGATAAAAGGGACGAGTCTTCGAAATCAAATGCGACCCGGCGCCGAAATAATCAAATACCATTGGCTGATGCGGGTCGTTGCTTGGCCAATGAGAAGGCTCGATTGCGGATTCGGTCCGCCACTGAACTGGAACAAGTCCGAGGATCTGAATCGTTTGACGGAATGAACGAATCCGGATTCGGTTCACCAAAAGAAACAACTTTTCTCTTCAATAGTTCACACATCCATAGTTTGTCGTTCGATTCTATTATTCTGATCGATTTTAATCACCAGTAGTTGGTGATTCACCACTGATGAATGAACTGAGTCTTAAATTAAGATTAGATTGCCTTATCAAGATAATAGATTAAAAATTTTTTAATTTAATTTTCCCATTATTCCTCCTGTAAAATCAGGCAAATAGACCCGCATAGCGAGCGTGCTTTGTGGATTGCATCCTCCTATTGGAAGGTTATTTGTACGACAAATCCTAGTGTGAATTTGTTAGGTACCTAGTTGGATTGGTCATTATCGAAAATTATTTTTTTAATTAAAAATTGTTTTCGCAAAATATCAGTGCTAAATTTGAAAACACTCTAAAATGGTTGTATAATAATTCGTCCTTTAAAATTCGCGTTGATGGTGGGGACTCTAAACCATATTGTATGTCGGAAGGGGTTTTACAGGGAATTAATTAGAATTATTTCGATAGGTAAGGTGATATTAAATAGGTCGAGATCATTTTATTTTATTAACTGTGGCTTTTTATTTATTATTCAACCATAAACCATTGTAATCGCTCTTGAAAAAAAAAATTCTAACCCCCCATGAAAATTGTATGGTTTACGTTTCAAAGGGTGTAGAATCCGAATCTGCAATAAAAATTTTTCCGTCCGTCCGCCGTACGCACGATTCCTAACAAACGGCTGGAGCAAAAAATCTGAAATTTTTAGGAAAAATCCTTGTTGATCCGACAACGCCTCAATTCTTTAGCCAGCACTCTCACTTAATTCAAAGTGCTCTTTAAGGGTTGCCAAAGTTTTGTAAAATCCCTAGAAACCTCAAAAAAGGTCAAGGCGGCCTAAATTTGGACTCTTTTTGAAGAACTTTCCATGAGGAATCGAATGAGCCCTTCCCCAGGTTCGTAGCTCAAACCATTCCCGATATACGATTTATGGTGGCAATATTTGCGTTTTTATTTTTTTATTATTGTTTAGTTGAAGCATGAAACGCTGCAAATTCTTTCGCAGGGGTTTATTATTCAATTGGCTTGCGTTCGTGATCTGAATTTCTACTAAGCTTTGGAGTGTGCGTGTTTCACAGGTGATAGAGTGATTATTGAATTTCAGGAGGCACACAAATATGATCCAACTGAACAATCCAAATAGGTATTTTGGTTGAGAACAGATTTACGAGCTCTATGCATATCTCCTGAAATTCAATAATCGCTCTATCACCTGTGAAACACGCACACTCCAAAGCTTAGTAGAAATTCAAATCATGAACGCAAGCCAATTGAATAATAAACCCTAGTGAAAGAATTTGTAGCGTTTTTAAATGAAATCCATGAAAAATACCCACAGGTATCGATGCGTGACGAATAAAACTATTCCTATTTCTTATACGTCGCATAAATTCATCTGTAGTAGAAGTTTGAAAATTTAATTTAATTCATCTAATTTTTGAGCAATTTTGATGAAAAATCGCGAAAATAACCATGAAGGAAGCGTTTTATCGAAAAACGGACTTCAGATTCGTGTTCAGCACCCCGAAAAACCCCTTAGAGAGTAGGTTTGAAAGGGATTAAACAGAGATAATTTTTGAGCAATTTTGATGAAAAATCGCGAAATCAACCATGAAGGAAGCGTTTTATCGAAAAACGGACTTCAGATTCGTGTTCAGCACCCCGAAAAACCCCTTAGAAAGTAGGTTTGAAAGGGATTAAACAGAGATAATTTTTGAGCAATTTTGATGAAAAATCGCGAAAATAACCATGAAGGAAGCGTTTTATCGAAAAACGGACTTCAGATTCGTGTTCTAGCACCCCGAAAACCCCTTAGAGAGTAGGTTTGAAAGGGATTAAACAGAGATAATGTTTGAGCAATTTTGATGAAAAATCGCGAAAATAACCATGAAGGAAGCGTTTTATCGAAAAACGGACTTCAGATTCGTGTTCAGCACCCTGAAAAACCCCTTAGAGAGTAGGTTTGAAAGCGATTAAACAGAGTTAATTTTTGAGCAATTTTGATGAAAAAACGCGAAAATAACCATGAAGAAGCGTTTTATCGAAAAATGGACTTCAGATTCGTGTTCAGCACCCCGAAAAACCCCTTAGAGAGTAGGTTTGAAAGGGATTAAACAGAGATAATTTTTGAGCAATTTTGATGAAAAATCGCGAAAATAACCATGAAGGAAGCGTTTTATCGAAAAACGGACTGCAGATTCGTGTTCAGCACCCCGAAAAACCCCTAAGAGAGTAGGTTTGAAAGGGATTAAACAGGGATAATTTTTGAGCAATTTTGATGAAAAATCGCGAAAATAACCATGAAGGAAGCGTTTTATCGGAAAACGGACTTTAGATTCGTGTTCAGCACCCAGAAAAACCCTTAGAGAGTAGGTTTGAAAGGGATTAAACAGAGATAATTTTTGAGCAATTTTGATGAAAAATCGCGAAAATAACCATGAAGGAAGCGTTTTATCGAAAAACGGACTTTAGATTCGTGTTCAGCACCCCGAAAAACCCTTAGAGAGTAGGTTTGAAAGGGATTAAACAGAGATAATTTTTGAGCAATTTTTTGATGAAAAATCGCGAAAATAACCATGAAGGAAGCGTTTTATCGAAAAACGGACTTCAGATTCGTGTCTCAGCACCCCGAAAAACCCCTTCAGAGAGTAGGTTTGAAAGGGATTAAACAGAGATAATTTTTGAGCAATTTTGATGAAAAATCGCGAAAATAACCACGAAGGAAGCGTTTTATCGAAAAAAGGACTTCAGATTCGTGTTCAGCACCCCGAAAAACCCCTTAGAGAGTAGGTTTGAAAGGGATTAAACAGAGATAATTTTTGAGCAATTTTGATGAAAAATCGCGAAAATAACCATGAAGGAAGCGTTTTATCGAAAAACGGAGTGCAGATTCGTGTTCAGCACCCCGAAAAACCCCTAAGAGAGTAGGTTTGAAAGGGATTAAACAGGGATAATTTTTGAGCAATTTTGATGAAAAAATCGCGAAAATAACCATGAAGGAAGCGTTTTATCGAAAAACGGACTTCAGATTCGTGTTCAGCACCCCGAAAAACCCCTTCAGAGAGTAGGTTTGAAAGGGATTAAACAGAGATAATTTTTGAGCAATTTTGATGAAAAATCGCGAAAATAACCATGAAGGAAGCGTTTTATCGAAAAACGGACTTCAGATTCGTGTTCAGCACCCCGAAAAACCCCTTAGAGAGTAGGTTTGAAAGGGATTAAACAGAGATAATTTTTGAGCAATTTTGATGAAAAATCGCGAAAATAACCATGAAGTAAGCGTTTTATCGAAAAACGGACTTCAGATACGTGTTCAGCACCCCGAAAAAACCCCTTAGAGAGTAGGTTTGAAAGGGATGAAACATACATGAAATATAAAATATGATCCAACTGAAAAATCCAAATAGGTATTTTGGTTGGAAGATCGAAAAATCTCCAGACGAGCTCATGCATATCTCCTGAAATTCAATAATCGCTCTATCACCTGTAAAACACGCACACTCCAAAGCTTAGTAGAAATTCAAATCATGAACGCAAACCAATTGAATAATAAACCCTAGTGAAAGAATTTGTAGCGTTTTTAAATGAAATCCATAAAAAATACCCACAGGTATCGATGTGTGACGAATAAAACTATTCCTATTTCTTATATATCGCATAAATTCATCTGTAGTAGAAGTTTGAAAATTTAATTTAATTCATCTAAGTAATCTATTAACAACCTCTATCAATGATGTTGAGTTAATTTTTGAGCAATTTTGATGAAAAATCGCGAAAATAACCATGAAGGAAGCGTTTTATCGAAAAACGGACTTTAGATTCATGTTCAGCACCCCGAAAAACCCCTTAGAGAGTAGGTTTGAAAGGGATTAAACAGAGATAAATAAAAAAAATATGATCCAAATGAAAAAATCAAAGGACGTATTTATCGAAAAACGGACTTCAGATTCGTATGCATATCTCCTGAAATTCAATAAAATGAAACACGCACACTCCAAAGCTTAGTAGAAATTCATCCAATGAAAATCAAGAAAATTGAATGAATCTCCTGAAATTCAATAATCGCTCTTCACCTGTATCGAAAAACGGAAGCTTCAGATTTGTAGCGTGTTTAAATGAAATCCATAAAAAATACCCACAGGTATCGATGTGTGACGAATAAAACTATTCCTATTTCTTATATATCGCATAAATTCATCTGTAGTAGAAGTTTGAAAATTTAATTTAATTCATCTAAGTAATCTATTAACAACCTCTATCAATGATGTTGAGTTAATTATTGAGCAATTTTGATGAAAAATCGCGAAAATAACCATGAAGGAAGCGTTTTATCGAGAAACGGACTTCAGATTCGTGTTCAGCACCCCGAAAAACCCCTCAGAGAGTAGGTTTGAAAGGGATTAAACAGAGATAATTTTTGAGCAATTTTGATGAAAAATCGCGAAAATAACCATGAAGGAAGCGTTTTATCGAAAAACGGACTTCAGATTCGTGTTCAGCACCCCGAAAAACCCCTTAGAGAGTTGGTTTGAAAGGTATTAAACAGAGATAATTTTTGAGTAATTTTGATGAAAAATCGCGAAAATAACCATGAAGGAAGCGTTTTATCGAAAAACGGACTTCAGATTCATGTTCAGCACCCCGAAAAACCCCTTAGAGAGTAGGTTTGAAAGCGATTAAACAAAGATAATTTTTGAGCAATTTTGATGAAAAAACGCGAAAATAACCATGAAGGAAACGTTTTATCGAAAAACGGACTTCAGATTCGTGTTCAGCACCCCGAAAACCCCTTAGAGAGTAGGTTTGAAAGGGATTAAACAGAGATAATTTTTGAGCAATTTTGATGAAAAATCGCGAAAATAACCATGAAGGAAGCGTTTTATCGAAAAACGGACTTCAGATTCGTGTTCAGCACCCCGAAAACCCCTCAGAGAGTAGGTTTGCAAGGGATTAAACAGAGATAATTTTTGAGCAATTTTGATTAAAAATCGCGAAAATAACCATGAAGGAAGCGTTTTATCGAAAAACGGACTTCAGATTCGTGTTCAGCACCCCGAAAAACCCCTTAGAGAGTAGGTTTGAAAGGGATTAAACAGAGTTTATTTTGAGCAATTTTGATGAAAAATCGCGAAAATAACCATGAAGGAAGCGTTTTATCGAAAAACGGACTTCAGATTCGTGTTCAGCACCCCGAAAAACCCCTTAGAGAGTAGGTTTGAAAGGGATTAAACAGAGATAATTTTTGAGCAATTTTGATGAAAAATCGCGAAAATAACCATGAAGGAAGCGTTTTATCGAAAAACGGACTTCAGATTCATGTTCAGCACCCCGAAAAACCCCTTAGAGAGTAGGTTTGAAAGCGATTAAACAGAGTTTATTTTTGAGCAATTTTGATGAAAAAACGCGAAAATAACCATGAAGGAAACGTTTTATCGAAAAACGGACTTCAGATTCGTGTTCAGCACCCCGAAAACCCCTTAGAGAGTAGGTTTGAAAGGGATTAAACAGAGATAATTTTTGAGCAATTTTGATGAAAAATCGCGAAAATAACCATGAAGGAAGCGTTTTATCGAAAAACGGACTTCAGATTCGTTTTCAGCACCCCGAAAAACCCCTTAGAGAGTAGGTTTGAAAGCGATTAAACAGAGTTTATTTTTGAGCAATTTTGATGAAAAAACGCGAAAATAACCATGAAGGAAGCGTTTTATCGATAAACGGACTTCAGATTCGTGTTCAACACAACGAAAAACCCCTTAGAGAGTAGGTTTGAAAGCGATTAAACAGAGTTTATTTTTGATCAATTTTGATGAAAAATCGCGAAAATAACCATGAAAGAAACGTTTTATCGAAAAACGGACTTCAGATTCGTGTTCAGCACCCCGAAAAACCCCTTAGAGAGTAGGTTTGAAAGGGATTAAACAGAGATAATTTTTGAGCAATTTTGATGAAAAAACGCGAAAATAACCATGAAGGAAGCGTTTTATCGAAAAACGGACTTCGGATTCGTGTTCAGAACAGATTCGTGTTCAGCACCTCGAAAAACCCCTAAGAGAGTGGGTTTGAAAGGCATTAAACAGAGATAATTTTTGAGCAATTTTGATGAAAAATCGCGAAAATAACCATGAAGGAAGCGTTTTATCGGAAAACGGACTTCAGATTCGTGTTTAGCACCCCGAAAAACCCCTTGGAGAGTAGGTTTGAAAGGGATTAAACAGAGTTTATTTTTGAACAATTTTGATGAAAAATCGCGAAAATAACCATGAAGGAAGCGTTTTATCGAAAAACGGACTTCAGATTCGTGTTCAGCACCCCGAAAACCCCTTAGAGAGTAGGTTTGAAAGCGATTAAACAGAGTTTATTTTTGAGCAATTTGATGAAAAATCGCGAAAATAACCATGAAGGAAGCGTTTTATCGAAAAACGGACTTCAGATTCGTGTTCAGCACCCCGAAAAACCCCTTAGAGAGTAGGTTTGAAAGGGATTAAACAGAGATAATTTTTGAGCAATTTTGATGAAAAATCGCGAAAATAACCATGAAGGAAGCGTTTTATCGAAAAACGGACTTCAGATTCGTGTTCAGCACCCCGAAAACCCCTTAGAGAGTAGGTTTGAAAAGGATTAAACAGAGATAATTTTTGAGCAATTTTGATGAAAAATCGCGAAAATAACCATGAAGGAAGCGTTTTATCGAAAAACGGACTTCAGATTCGTGTTCAGCACCCCGAAAACCCCTTAGAGAGTAGGTTTGGAAGGGATTAAACAGAGATAATTTTTGAGCAATTTTGATGAAAAATCGCGAAAATAACCATGAAGGAAGCGTTTTATCGAAAAACGGACTTCGAGATTCGTGTTCAGCACCCCGAAAACCCCTTAGAGAGTAGGTTTGAAAGGGATTAAACAGAGATAATTTTTGAGCAATTTTGATGAAAAATCGCGAAAATAACCATGAAGGAAGCGTTTTATCGAAAAACGGACTTCAGATTCGTGTTCAGCACCCCGAAAACCCCTTAGAGAGTGGGTTTGAAAGGGATTAAACAGAGTTTATTTTTGAGCAATTTTGATGAAAAATCGCGAAAATAACCATGAAGGAAACGTTTTATCGAAAAACGGACTTCAGATTCGTGTTCAGCACCCCGAAAAAGCCCTTAGAGAGTAGGTTTGAAAGGGATTAAACAGAGATAATTTTTGAGCAATTTTGATGACAAATCGCGAAAATAACCATGAAGGAAGCGTTTCATCGAAAACGGACTTCGAATTCGTGTTCAGCACCCCGAAAAACCCCTTAGAGAGTAGGTTTGAAAGGGATTAAACAGAGATAAATTTTGAGCAATTTTGATGAAAAATCGCGAAAATAACCATGAAGGAAGCGTTTTATCGAAAAACGGACTTCAGATTCGTGTTCAGCACCCCGAAATACCCCTTAGAGAGTAGGTTTGAAAAGGATTAAATAGAGATAATTTTGGAGCAA
>JAVIWC010001044.1:0-23758 GCA_031894815.1 Creontiades dilutus | reverse complement strand
TTAATGACATGGCTGTATAACTGATGTTAATGCAATTAAAAATAAAAAATAAATTACAAAACAAAAAAATGGATAACCCAGTTCACTATTATCAAATAGCGTATTCAAGATCGAAGTCTGTTCATGAAGTAATTTGTAAATTTATTATCGAAGTTGGAATTGATGTTCAAGTTACAGCTCGTTCATTATTGTAATCATTATCATTAATTATGTATATAGATAATATGTACTTGAAATAAAATCCTTCATGGCTGTTGCT
Organism: Creontiades dilutus; assembly: GCA_031894815.1. Taxonomy (NCBI): domain Eukaryota; kingdom Metazoa; phylum Arthropoda; class Insecta; order Hemiptera; family Miridae; genus Creontiades; species Creontiades dilutus. The sequence continues at coordinate 23,499 of JAVIWC010001044.1, read as the reverse complement.
TCCGGCTAATGCCAATTGAAGAAAAACAAAAACAAAATTCTTCAATATTTTCTACTATTATGATATATTCAATTATTTATGATTAGGTGTTTTGCATCAGAGCTAGTTCCTTATAAATTGAATCTCTGTTTACGTTTCAACGCCTTTTTAAATGAATTCTGAGCCGTAGATATTACACTTTTCCGTAAATGTTCACATTTTGGAAGCTTTGAAGTTTTTTCCAAATACTTCGAATTCAAACGTTTTAGATGAAATTTATAGTTAATTTCTTCAACAATAATTGATTGAGAAATGTTCAAATCCAAAGCTTCATTTTATTCACAACAAACTTATAACACAGTTATAGAATTGTGAGAGCTTGTTGTAAGTTTTCAAAAATTTGCGTTCCAAGTTGGTCTACATTCGATACAGAAGATTGTCTACTTTAGAGTTCTAAATACTTTCCATGAGAGAGGAAATGGATTTCAAATCGTAATTCGGTGATTTGTTTCAATGCATGATGGCACGAATAGCTGAGTGAAAGGGTTCATTCACATGAATGACTATCCTGATTTGCAACGTATGCTACGACATGACTCGTAACAAAATTTAAGTTAAATAAGTTTTAGATAAGTGAAGTAAAGTTACCCTCGTCAATATAAATTTTCTTTACATCACGGCCTTCGGTGATCCCTTTAATAACGGCGATTCCATGGCACGCCTTCGCAAGCCTCCATAGAATTTCCGGGTCATGAGAATTCACCTGCAACATCAACAAGCGATTATTAGAGAGTTCCTAGGAGATTCGGACACCGTGGTATCGTATCTAGTCGGTGGTGGTATCTAGGGCGAGCACAGCTCTGGTTAGCAAAAATGGTGGCGTTACCACCAACTCAGCTGAACTAGTGGTATCTCTGATCCGTATCTAAGAGTCACGTACGTTTCGCTTTCACGTCACTATAAGAAAATTCATTCTTTTTGATGCTTTACAAGATCACTCGTTCTTTCGTTTTTTTAACAAAAAATGCCGGGGTGGAAGACTTTTTTGAATATTATGTTAACGGATTGACTTGAACTGGGGAGTTGCTGTTGATTTTTCGAACGTATTTGGAGCGGGAGCGTGTAAGGGAAGCACCTCGACGATTAAGCTTGCTCTATGGGAGATTTTCTCCGGATGACATGAGCGAGGATGATGTACTATTTTCGTTTCGATTTAATAGAGAACATGTACATTAACTCCAGAGGCTCCTCTGGATGTCAGAAATTAAATTAATGTCTGCAGACCCACAAATACCAGACATGCTTTATTGTGCTTCTGTTGGAGAACCAATTTTTGTTTCTAAAAGACCTTTATAATTGAATAGTTTATCAAATCAATCAATTAGTTTTTTTTTTTTTTTTTTCGCCAAAGCTGACATAAGAACAGTTGAATTAAAAAAAAAACTAGTTCTACATACAAGAATTTCTATTAACATAGATTAATATATTCGTGCAATATTGGGTGGGCTTGAGGCTGCTGGTGTGTGTTTTCCGCAGCCCCACCAGCTAGCATGATTGGCCACGACGCTGGGTGAGTGAGTCATTATAGGTTACTCGAGTTTGTTTAAAAGTTTTCAACAACAATGTATGTTTTCAAAATATTGTACACCTATTTATTCTACATCTAAGAGTGAGTGATTTGCATTTGGTGCTGCGGATTTTGGAAAACCCTCTAAATATCGAAGCACACAAGGAGACAAAGTCTGCACACAGATGAAAAACATCACGAATCAAGACATGGTGATGGAGAGCCATTTACAATAAAGAAACAATGTCATGTTCGATTGGTGCAGTAATTCAAACTAAAGAGTTTGACGAAGAAGCTCTAATTTATTCATGGAATATGCTGGATTGACCATGAGCTTAGCAGGACCGTTTGAAGGGCCACACTGGTTAATGGTAGTGGACGCCACACCCAAACCGTAGGAGGTAGTCTCGAAGAAGAAATCCACGAAATAATGCTAATAGAAGCCTTGAAAGAAATGTTTTCAAGTGGTCTTCCTGTAGGCACCTCGTGTCTGATGATGGATCTCAATTTAGTTCAGGAGAATTCAAAAGTTCACAAAAAACAGTTTTGACACATCCTCGCTACCACCGATCTAATGGTCTGGTAGAGCTTGCAATAGTTACTTTCAAGAGTAGACAGAGAACACCTTAGTACGACAGAGACAATATAGGAAAACGTCAGAGGTTTTCTTACTGTATAGTATACAGTGTATACCTTGTCACACCCCACACCTTCAACAAAATGGCCATGCTGTCTGAGATGCCTTTCCGACATCATATGCGAACTCATTTTGATCTTTTGAAACCATCAATAACATTGAATATCGAAGGAGCACTCAAGAATCAGAAAATGCACCGACAGAAAGGAATGAAGGGGCAGGAATTCAAAGATGAACAATTCTACGTTTGGAATAAGAGCAGTACAAGATACATGAGAGGTCAAAATGGGTTGTATACAATCTAAAAATTAAACATAATGGTAAACATTTCTAGACTTACGATACGAAGTCTGTTTAGCTCGTCGTAGGCTTCCATTTTGACGGAGAGGTCAGGATTACTCAGTTTTTCATCGATGTTTCTGTAAAGTTTGCTTTCGCCTTCGTGCTTCTGTTCATGCCAGTCTTTAGAAACGACAGTTCTAAAACGATAAAACCACGGAGCTACATATTAACGAACAGAATTCAAAGTGAAAGAACAACCACTGGTATTACGTAAATGAAAATGACGACGAGGTATGAAAATATCGACAAATAACATTTCAACTACCTCATTTCTGGCATAATAAGACCCTTCATGAAGTTGGAAATCACACAAATATGATTCATAATCAAAGAAATCCAATCCATTCTATAACAAACCGGTGTTAAAGCTATTTCAAGATATTTGCGTAAAAGGGACAGCAAACATGACCACAACTGACTTCTCATCAACGAGTTTGACATTTTCCAAACATTACTTAGAAGAGGTTGTAAGCGGGAGAGCTTTATATATCCGAGTAACTAGAGTCAGGGATACAGTAAAGTGAATTGGAAATGAAGTGAATGTTTTTCGTAATTTTAGCCAATGATTGTGTCTATGAAATCTTTCAAGTAGGTAGGTGAGACCCGTTAGTTCAAGACATTTTCACAAGCGTTTTTTAATAAGTGAATTTATTAAGGTTGATAACGAGGTGGAGGAATCCAGCGCAGTTATAAGCAAAACCTCTCCAAATGTTGAACGTTTAATAACTAAGTTAGTCAGTTAGTTTTGGCATCTTAATTTCAACTTTTGTCGACTCAATTTCAACTTTCGGCATACCAATTCGAGCTTTTGGCATATCAATTTATACTTTTCACAACCCCAACTATTCCAACATTCCACCCCATATAATGATCAATAAATGTTTTTTCTCTCTCTCTCTCTCTCTCAAAAAAAAACTAAATTAGTCAGTTTTGACTTGGAACATAAGACTGGAAATGAGTACCGGTATAATTATTATGTCCGTTTAACTAAGAACATGAAACAAATTGTCAAGTTCAGAGGCGAATACGAAGCTTCGAGGTGCATTCTCACCCCCTCTTATTGTCCGAGAGAGAAGAAAGGACCAATGCCAAGTTGAATTGTTCAGTTGGCAGCACTAAGTATTTGGCTGTACACTCTGAAACAGTTTCCTTTGACGTGTTTTTCAGAACTCATTTATCTGTTTCAAAAGTTTTTTTTTTTTTCGGAAAACAAACCAGCATTTGGGGCGCTGAGTAGCAAAATCTCTCAAAACAGGCCTTCTTCATAAAGTGGGGAAAACTAATTAAACCCTCTCAAATGGTTGTTTTGACCAGCCCTTTTTTTCATTAAGTAGAATTTTTGTAACAGATCGTTGATCCCTAGAGAAAAATGATGTTCCCTATAATAGGAACGCTCGTCATAATATAATGAACCAGTTTCGTGACAATACGCGAGAAAGAAACAGTTTCGCTCATTTTCAGTCAGCGTTCTGATCTGAATGGGAGAGTTAATTATCATCAGAGCGGTTAGTGGTAGTCCATTACGACCCCTAATCGCTTACCACGCGTAACTTAATACTCGCTGGTGTAAATTCTGCTGATAAGAATCAAGTACTTGGGTGGCAATCAGTGATGATGTGGTGTGGCATCCCTACAGATCGGCTACCTACGCCTTGGAAGGATACCGAACGATGGAGGGCCCCCTTGCTCATAATTCTGACTTTATGGTTCCTAGTCGTACTGTCTAGCGATCAGCGTTTCCTTCAGTGGTGAAAGGGAAATAGAATAAATATCCAAAATTTTGAGTGATATTGTCGGACTTTTGAATCTAGCAATCAGAAGAAACTATAAAATGAAGAATTACTTTTTGGAGGCGTCCATTAAAACGGGAGAATCCCCCTGCCCTGAAGGTCCAGAGCAGTGGGGTCAGGTCCCCAATGCTCTGCCCTAAGATTCCCTCGGCTCTCTTCCTAAATGTCTGTTTATTTCCTTAACGAAAATTTGGGGCACTACATACTCCATGTTGGTTATCCAGTTCTCCAAATAGTAGTAGTAGTAACTTATTTGTGAAGTCATTACAACATTACAATGAAGAAGCGCAATACATGTACTAAAAATAAATTGAAATCTTGAGATACGTTGAAGTTGCTTAGGGCTCACATAGAACAAAACGGTATACATATATGTATAGAAAAAATAGAGAAGATTGAATAGAAAAAGTAAAAATCACGGAAACAAACAGTTTAGAAAAAAAAAAACATGAAAGGTACGAAAAATACAGTAGATATGCAGCAGTAATATTAAGAAACGAAGCATAATCTAAATTAACTGTAAAGAATTTATGCTGCGTAAAGCAATCTTCTCTTCATAGCCGCTACTAAAAATGAGTAAACATTGGTTTCCAGTTTCAAAATGACCGACATGTTGTTCCCTCTCTCCGACAATCCCGGGCATGACCCCAGAAAGTGGAGTAAGGGGTTTTCCCCCTCTGCCACACACATAGGACATTCCTCTGACAGGTCAAAACGTACGCTGGGGTCAGCGCCGTGGACATAAATTGAGCACCATTGAATTCCACCCAAGCAGATTTGGCAGAGCAATCTCTTACAATGCATAATCAACTCAAAATTGTAGAAATTCTCGGATTCCGTTGTTGGAACTAGGATTTTGTAAATATCACTGAACGATGAAGTCCACACTCTCTCCACATCCTTCTTTCGACAACTACCAATAAACACATCCATGATTTCCTTCCTATTTTTCCGGAACTCATTGTAGTTCTGAGTTTCCCGTAATGCACTACAGCCACATTCCCCAAAAAAAGATTCCATGAAAGGTGCCTAATTTAGTTTTAGATCGCATTTATTCGCAAATCATACAAGCGCAGGAAACATATTCTTGGCATTCTAAACTCCTCCATGCAACACAGCTTAGCCCACCAATTCATGGATCTTTTAACAACCTGAACTCTACTGAGGTCCAGACCAAATTCAACACGGACCATATAGTCCGGAGTGTAAAAAAAAAAGTAAAGTAAACAAGGAATTTCACCTTGGATTTTCGTCCGACTACCGGGAGGTGTCGCGGACGTCGCCAGCCGTCCTCTAGAGAGGATCAGTACTAGGTCTGACGATTTCGCTCGTGGCTTCCCATTGCCTCACGCCCCTGGGTAGGTAGCGTTTTGGATTCACGTGATATCGAGATCAGAGTTGAACTGTCTAACGACAGGACAGGTATACAACACTTGATAGGATTTTGGCCCTAATCATTGGTGCCAGCCGGATTCGAACCGGGGCAATCAGTACTCCCACTGTAAGTAAACAGCAAGAGGACTGACGCCCCAGCTCGCTCGGACAACCTGTCCCCCTGGTCTGGAGTGTTTTTTGCCAAAAGAAAGTAGTCTTGAAAGCGCGGATCTGCACCCTCTCTATCGCCTCGACATGGGGAAAGCCCCAAACCTCCGAAGCAGGGTTGTCGCATAAGCCACAGAAATCAGGACCTTAAGCCATGCTCCCAGAGCCCCTGCCCCTGTTCATGATAGGCATCACAGTTTTTGTAGCTATCTCCCCTTTCTCCTTTGAGAATTTCCATTAACGTCAAATGTTCCATTATTAACAAAAACCACGCCTAAGTAATTCTACGATTGGGCAAATTCAATGGTATTCATCCCGCATCTGAAAAGAACCGTTGACGAGGAGCTACTCTTGCTCCAAATGGTATATTTCCGCAGACCTGATTAAAACGTGCGATTTTATTTAAAACCATTTTTTTCCGAAACCCTTCTCACAGTCTTTATTTTCAGAAATAGTGAGAGCTGTGATTTGCTGAAGTGAGTGATTAATTTCCGCCATTAGTACATTCGAAATTTGCACTAGGAACATATTTCCTACCAACTCAATCTCTGGAGAAAAAACTCATCCAAAAAAGGACAGTTTTAGTTTAAACTTTAGTTTAAACAGTATTAGTTTCCACCATACTAACGTACCGTAACAATATTTTTCAAGTAAACTACAAAACACTTACGATAAAATGCGCATCCTTCCTACGCTCTTGATGTTCCCCAGACTAATGGTAGATTTAGGAGTCCTAATTGAAGTAGTTGTCGAAACACAAGAGGGCGATTTGTCTCTCCGTTTTTTACTACCATGTTTAGCTTTGGCATCTGAAATTTTCGATTTAGATTGCACTTGGGAAACCTTTTTAGAAGTGCCACTACCACGAGGTGTCTCAGCTACCGCCGATGCTGACTTTTTGCCACCGATTTCGGCGACGCTTTTACTCTTTCTCTTTCTCAAACACAATAAGCTATTCAACATAGATCTAAATATTGCACCGTAATTCTTCTTCGAACCAGTGCTCGCTCCTTGCGAAACATTGCCCTTCCCTGAAGTCGACGTGTTGGTGAAATGACTGAATTTTTCTTTGCGACCAAGGCTCGAACGTTATGCCAAAATGTATCATACTCAGTACCTACAACTAGAGATGTGAACACTGATCGGTACTATTCATCTAAGTAAGCTCATCAAAATAGAAACAAACAACAGTTACACAACAACAAACAAACATTCAGTTAGCAACTTGTAAACCTTAAAGCACAACATCAATAAAATCGCCTGGTGAAACTACCTACCACGTGTCCATTTTTCTATGGTCTAAGAAAACGATATCAAGTTCGAAGCATGCATTACTTGTACAGGTTTCACAAAAAATGCTATAGATATTACAAATTGTAAATAAAAATTGTACACAATTTTGCTAATGGAAATTCTTTGTACAAAGTGTTAACAAAACCCCTCACCAACATTTATGACAAAAAAAAATTAACAAGCGATCAAGGAAAACTTGTTTTTCTTAATCTAGAAGCTTTTTTTATGATTTCAAATATGTGCACGTTGCACATCAAGCATAAGCGGAAACGCAACGCACACCAATTGTTCTTAAATGGTTTTCACAGCAGATGTGGATTCTATTCTCAATTCTAAGAAAATGTGAACCCCAATCCGATTTCTTTGTTCGCTTGTAACAGTCGGGTAATGTTTGTGATTTGGTTGGGGCGAGAGTTGTGGTTCATAAGTTTAAAAATGCTCACTCCTTCAAGTTAGCTAAACAGTATTTATTCGTGGCAATACAGATAATTTGGTAAATCACAATTGCCAAATCATTTCTACAATTTGCAAGCAAGTTGGCACACATCAACACATTCTCAACTTTTTGACCAAATTGGCTTACCAGGTGTATGTGACAAGGACGGTAGTGATATGGTATAGTTGTCATGACCCCAGAAGGCTCCAGGTTATCTCCAGAGGCGGCGGTTTGAAGAATCGCGCTGTCGAGGACTATCCATATCCATAACAATCGCGATTCCCAAGCAGGGACGTAACCCGGGGCAAGAAATAAATATGACGCCCCAGCGAAGCAAACGTTTTCTATCGCCTTTGTCCTTTCTGGTAGGTCTATTGCCTTCCTTATTTATATTATTTTTCCTTTTAGTCAAAATTTTCAAATTTACTCCAAACGGTCATAATTTTTAAAAGAACGGTAAACTTTCAATTTTTTGCCCATTTGGCGCCCCTTTAACTTTGGCGCCCGGGGCTGCCCCCCCCCCCCCTCCCTTAGTTACGTCTCCGTTCCCAAGGTCATTGGAGCACTTCTGCATGCTCATCAAAACGTTCTAATCTGAACGAAAATGTATAACTGATCATAATACTCCAAAAAAAGAAGCAGTTGATAAAAACCTTGATTTCCAACAAGCAGTCTTAGTTGTTCCTTCGTGTTCAGTCCTCCGGACAGCTCAGAAGTGTTTCCATTACGATTTTTATTCTAGATTCTATTTTATGAACTCTAGCCGCAATTCATTTGGCCAATCCATAGGCCTGTTTCGCGATATTGGAGTATAATTGGTAGGTGTGCGTCCACGAGCAAGCTCGTCGTTACACTTTCGGTCAGTAGCCATATCGATTTCCGAGTTGTTTTAGAGATATTCGAGGTCTCCAGAATACTGTAAATACAAGCATTTACTGGGTCATCAGCATCCCATGTACTGCAATCCGAATCCGCAGCTCGATTGTACGGAGCATACTTCTTAATACATCAACGGATCATATAAGTAATGGCAAGTAAAATACGCCAGCCAAGTTCCAACTGCACCATCCCCGCAATGTCTCTAATGAAGCCATGTTTTCTTGTTTTCAGTAAGCCGAACTATAGGAGGAAGCAAATTTCTACCTCATTTAATTTTTCATCCCACGCTCATCCTCTTGGACTTCTGGAGTCTTCCATCCGTTCTGCCTGGGTTCGTGAATTTCGAAGGCTTAACCTCGAGTTCGGAAGCCAAAAAGATCCGATTGATTACATCAACACCATCACGAGACATCACCTCTGCCCTGTCTCATTTGTGAAGGTTGCAGTAACATCCACTAACCAACAACAAACCCGTGAGGACATCAGTTCCAATCCTGGTCAGAACTTTCCTTCAATTTCATCTTTATATGATTTTTGGTAAAGAATATATTCGTAATCAGAGATACTACCTGCAAACAATTAGGGCAAAGGAGCTCCTTTTAGGATTGTACGCCACATTAAAAATGTAAATTCCTTGATTAATTTCCAATAAATCATTATTGTTTGGGATAAGTTGGTTTTATTGTTAAATCCTTACTCAAACGCACACTTAGCAACATTGATTGCTCACAACTGGCTCTTTCTGGCACACTTCCCACGTTTACAGCAGTCAATCCCCACAATTATCTTTTACAATCACCTACCTAAAATTCCTAGTAGGGGACTTTAAGTACAGGACAAACCGTGGTTTGAAGCAGTTGCCTTAGCAGCATTTTGATTAAAATACAACTTTTGCTGAGCATTTGACAACGCAACAGAAATTAAATGCTTATCAATGTATCCACATTTTCGACAAGTTCAGCCGGTTTCATAATTTTAAGGGCCCAATACCAATCGAAGAAGAGAAAAGCAAAATCAAGTAGTGAGTTATTCTTACGGGTAATCTTCAGTATCGGAGAAGTCAAAAAACTCATCGTCTTCATCCACCATCGACATCATGTCTGCTTCAGATTCTGACACAGACGCAGTGGAGTTGTGACCCTCCCGGTTTGCACGTCTCATTCTCCGCCTCGCCATTTGAGCTTCCCTAAATGTAAAAAGAATCATATTACCCTGAAGACAATCACATCATCAAGATAATCACAGTGTGTTACATCGTCTGCGTTGGAACTAGTTTATTAAACCACATAACAACTAGGTTCGTTCTAAAAACCAAGAACATTTGAAATGTGTTCAAAAGATCAAGCACCTGAGATCTTCAAGCTCTCTACGCAGTTCGGTGACAGACATCCCGAGCCTCATCACATCTTGCTGCAGGATGAGCCTTCGTTTCTCCTTGAAGAGATGCTCGTACAAGAAAACACCAGCAGCGCCTATCATCACCCCAGCGCCGACCGCCACTGTGAGGAGCGTAGGGGTTTTCAAGAAACCGGAGGAGTTCATCTAAAATTAAAAAATGATACATTTAAACATTTTTACAGTTTGTGAGGGTGATGGAATGCTATAGTTGCGCCTTCCAAGGAGATGGATGCGTTATTATGCTCCGCCACGCTCAGAGGATAAATCAGACGTTTGCAGGCTCAGGTTCATCACCCAAGGCAACAGCATCTAAAATCGGGAAGGGGCCAACTAACCATATCCATCACACTCCCTGGGCTCTGAAAAAAGCCGGGGGAGGGGGAAGAGGGGGCAAGAATGGAATATTGATTCTCATTTGGGGTGGCTCACAATGAGTTGGGCAGGAGAATGACAATTTTAAATTGATCATAATAAAGGGCATAAAGCCACAGGGAGAATTGCGAGTGAATAGGGGCAGCAGGATAATCAGGACAATCAACAATAAAAGGGTCAATGGACGTAACCACGCTCTGCTACCATGTGAGGGTGATAATGTTGCCCCTTCTGAGGAGGTGGATGCATTATTATGCTCCACCACGCTCAGAGGATGAATCAGACGCTGGCAGGCGACGAGTTCATCTCCCAAGGCGACAGATTCTAAAATTGGGAAGGGACCAACTAACCATATCCATCACAAGTTGAGGACAAATTTGCAATTCTACATATATGGCAACAAAAGCAATGGACGCCGATGGCCACCCCTACTGAGGAAAAATTAGGCGATTGCCGTGGGACTCCAAACTAAAAAGATCCGCCAGCAGGGGCGCAGTACCATAAGAAAATGGGCGTTGACATGATTTTCCCCTAGTCGATACCTCGTGTCGCAGTTTAGAACTTACCTATTTGATTTAGCATAATGATGTCCCCTACACTTGGAAAATCAATCTAATCCGCAGACAATCCACATGGTGCAATTAGGCACGTTTAAAGTGTTTCATACTGACGGAATCAGGGGGGAACTCAACAATGACTGTTTTTAATAAACATCACACTATATAAAGACGAGCTTATCAGAGTATATCAGAACATGACCCCGCCAGTGAAGGAAGGAGGGCCCCAGCGGGGGGAAGCGTCAACGTGGTCCTCTCCTCGGGGATTTGGGATATACGATTTTTTGACTTTGCATATTGTTATTATACTTCCTCATTGTGTTATTCACCTATTTCTTTTTAACCTGCATAGCAGGGCCATTAAACTAGTGGATAATAACGATCTTTACAGACTATAAATTATGTGACAAGATCCATTTCCCTCCGAGTAGTGCTTTACACCAACAATAATCTGTTCCCATATGGAAAATTGTATCTCCGTCGAAATTACAAAACTATTTAGTAGTCAAACAGGAAGGTTCTGAATATGATGTGGTTTGTACACATATCTATGGACAAAATAAGGGAACAGCTAGATTCCTTGTGCGTCCCAACAACATCCTGGGTGAGGACCCAACTTTCGAAGCAAGGCCCTCTACCTAGCAAACAGTGGCTCCTTCGTAAAGCATTTTTGTTCAGATGAATCTGAAATGGTTTTAGATCTTGAAGAATTTTTCAGTATTTGGTCATTACATCTTGAAAACCACCCTTGACTCGTATTCGAGGCCCACAGGTAGTTGGACTGTACTGTGGCATTAAGCGTACTGCCTAGTTGCCACTGTTGGTTACCTCATTGTCCGTTAATCCCGTTCCTATTTGAAAATATTTAAAGTGTTTAATGGACTTCAAGTTCCCCAAGCTGCTTTGCGCCGTTGGTTTTTCCCAAGCCACCTTTTTTCTTGCAAACGGTCAGTCACTCATAGTCTCCCCCTAGCACCCTGGGGTTTCATGGGGTAGTTGTAACCCCGTCCCAGATTGGTTTCTACTATCCCCCTCTCTCTGCTCCCTGCGATTCCCCACTCTACATTTTCTTCACTACCCCTCTAAACAAAATTCCCGTTTTTGGTTAACAGAATCTGGAGTCAGTTCTCTCCTTGGTTTTAGCCAGCTCTTACACTCTTGTTAACTTGGCTCTCCTGGGACCTCCCTAATGTTGGCTGGGATCGCTATATAGTTATCACTTATCAAACTTGACTGCCTTCATATCACAGTTATCAAAGTGACTTCATTTTCCTACATCAATCCTGTGACAAAAAAATATCCTACATCAATCCTTGTAGTACAGTATGGATCAGCTGGACAAATATATCAGACTGTGTTAACACTTGTGTTTCTGCGTATTAATAATTATTTTATCGATATAACGGTCGTGAATATCGATATATTATCCTATATACACAACGATATATTCTTCTCGTCAGAAGGGGCCCCCTATTCTCTACTTCAGCCTTATGGGTAGCACTAAACTTGGTGATAATTATGCAGACTTGCCTTATTGAACGACGTCTTCCTATTTTGATCTGAATTTGTGAGTAGCGTCTCGTTCAAGTGTGCGGTTCTCGAAACGTTGAGACACTCGTAGGCTTCACCATCTAATACGTACGAAAATCAGAAATTATGTAATGAATTAAGATTGAAATAAACTCACAAAAAAGGACCTTACTCTCTTTAATAGGACAGAGAGAAAATTATAGCTACGAATCATAGACAAATGACTTGCATAAAATGAACACTTGTGATTTTCAACAATAAACCTAATATAGGGAAATTAAAAGTTAATAATAACAATCAAAGTTTGACATTGTGTCTTTAAATGTGTACCAAAACAATAAAATACAAAAATGTATTGGATTTTTTTTAAATTTGTTTTTGAGTAGTCGATTTTTTTGGAACAATCTCTGCTGTGATGTGAGAGGGAAGAGTGGAACTAACTCTTAACTGTCCTCAATTTCTTACACTGAATTACGTACCCGATTCATTCTAAAACCAGAACCGGATGATTGAAATACAACTGCTGGAGGACTTGATTCATCTTAATAAATAAATGCCCAAGTGGTTCAATCAAGGATTTGTATAGATGACGATATACAACTCTTCAAAACACACCATTATTTGAAGTGTGTGTGTGCTTTTCAATAGTTTATTGTGTTCATGGACCATGATCCTAGAAGCATAGAAGAGCAGAACTCTTGTTCCATGATAGAAGGAAAGTAGCGAAATGTGTTGATCACTGGACAGTCGTTCTAGGGGAATGGTATTTGATCTCCATTCGTTATTAAAACAACCTCATCTTTTATGACGGCCTAGCAATAAATTTTCCTCTTCGTTGTGCCGATGTAAAAGAATCGTGATATAAAAAGTTGGTAAGGCTACACAAATTAGTAAACGCACGAAACTTGTTATGGTGAGGGTGGTACCTACAGTCTTTTGTCTTGGTCCTCCTCTACACCTCTGAGAAGTATGTTGAAAAACAGCCATCCCAGATTTTTGATGTGCATTTAGCAACAAAAACAAAAAACCTAAGTAAGTCAACATAGGCCTACCTATCTTATTGATCTATAGCTTTTCCAAGTCAAATTCGGAAATTTCCAAACCAATTTCAGAATTGTCCATTTCAATTTTAGAATTTTCCATTTCAATTTTAGAATTTTCCATTTCAATTTTAGAATGTGATTTTCCATTTCAATTTCAGAATGTGATCAATATCCGGGTGGGAGCGTAAGAAAGTGGGATAAAGAGAAGGAAATAAGTAGGTAGCACACAAAATGTATTAATAAAATTAAAAAATCATTACAAGAGGTGAGAAGGAACTGGTTCATTGAAATTGATAACGTGAAACGCGCTAAAGTGAAACGACAGAGAAGTTACAGCTGTTTCAAAAATTTCACGTTAGCGCACAAACAGAGCGTACCGCTGATTCTTTCGAAATGAAATTCGTATGGGACTTTAAGAAGTCTTATCCTCATAGTTCCTTCAAAATATGAGACTTCACACTTCACTTCAATGACAGTTATATTTTTGAAGCCGTGAAATCAAATCAGACCAATTTTTTCTAAACCAGGATTACAATATTCTCAAGCGATTTTTCTGCAGGTGGCGCTCCTCTTCAAGACCATACCCGCGACTGCAGCGCCCAGCCTTGGAACTATCATGGCCGGGAGATTCAAAATTACCCTTCAGCCCTCGGTGACGCTGGTCAACCTTGTTTCTTTTAATTCGGCCGAACCTACACCATTTTAAGGCTTTTCATTGCCCGGTACGTATCTGAAAATACTTTATTGTAACCGAAGCGACTCTACTGATTTGTGTTCAACAATATTCTCAATAGGTATCTACTTTCTGTCATTTTAGCGAATTTTTGAGAATGTGAGATTTAGAGGGCTTCAGAAATTAAGAAGTGCACAAAAATGGCCGGGATCCTCCAGAAATCTGTTGTATACATTAGAGAACAGAATCTTAAATTTTAACGTTTTGTCTTGTGCAAATCGCTACCTACTCTGTTCTAAGTGCTCATAACACTTATGGATTTTCCTGGAATAATTAAGGATATAGGTGCCTAATAATCAAGTTACAACAGCAAAGGTTTTTATTTTGACAAATCAGGTATACCTTTACATGTACCTTACACTATACTGCTATTGTACAGTAACACCTAACCAGTTGTCTGGCGGCGGGGTCATAATTGGCCATTGTCAAGGATGTCGCACGATTCCTTGGAACTCTGTGAATACTGCTGAACTGACAAACTTTGAGAAAGAAAACTTTATTAGGGGCAAAAAAAAAGAGAAGGTTTTCACGGTACAATAGAAAAGGCTTATTATTCAGATATACCTACCTAATAATTAGGTATTTTTTAAATTATTTAAAAAATTTCGGTTCCTACTGAATTAGGTAGGTACTTTATATTTTCAAAACCACATCTTATTTTGGATCAAATGCCTCGAATAGCAACTCATGATGTATTCATTAATACCCCCACTTTGGTCACCTCTGATGAAAACTGAATTGTGCTCCATAAAATACCTATTACAGCTTTTTTGGTAAGAGAATATTGGGGAACGCTTAGGAGAAAAACAACGCATACCTAAAATTGACGTGGGTAAGTACATATTTTTGGTTGACAATTTTGAATAATTTTTTTTTCAACAATGAAAAACACAAAATTCATTCATTGTGGTCAACGAAAATTTGAGATGATCACAGTATCAAGTCTTTGAATCTTTCAAAAATACCTAATAAATCACGAATATTTATTGTAATGACGAGATGAATTGCAGCTAAGTGAACAATATTGCAACATTTTATTAAAATTAAAAAGGAACAGAAAACTTTCGATCTATGAATGCTAAATGGGATACACTAAAGAAGATAAGGAGCACTTAGATCAATCACAACCGTTCATTATAATGACAAGATAAACACTTTAAGCTGCATGAACGAGATTGCAGCATCATTAATAATATCAAAAAGGAACCAAAATGGCCTAACCCGTAAAAATTGAAATGATCACAGTATCAAGTCTTTAAATCTTTCAAAAATACCTAATAAAACACGAATATTTATTGTAATGTCTAGATGAATTACGGCTAAAACTCAAAAATAAAACTCTACTCAACTACAAAAATTACATTCTAAAGTTCAAACAAGTCTAACTCCGAACGATAACTGAAAGACGCACTGAAAAGACAATTCCTAGATGAAAAGCTGAGGGAAAGGCGCGCTGATAATTGTCAACTGTCAAAAAGTTCACGTCAAGTGTCAAGTGTCAAACAGTTTCACGGCTGAGCCGCGTTTCAGGAGGAGCTGAGCCGCGTTTCAGGAGGACAGTTCAGTGACGTCATATGTTATGTTCCTGCAGTCGCGTCGGTAATGGTCCGATGTGTATCGTGCCTGTCGTTTTCTATAATACAAGTATTCTTTCCGTACTCCGTGTTCTAAGTATGTTCCTTAAACTCACCAATCCACTGCTAAAACACTTTAGCTTCAAGTGGTTATGAGCCCAGTGATAAATAGGCAGCGTAATCTAGAAAAATCCGCGAGTTAGGCCCCGTACCTACTTTAACCTCAGAATCCCGCCAAGATGTCGTTTCAGTCACCTCCGATCGAGAAATTGAAAGGAAGAGAAAACTACGACGCGTGGAAGGTTGGTGTTAGAGCCTATCTTGAAGATCCGTCGAAGGTGAGTCTGAAAATGTAAAAAAAGTCTCAAAAGCTCGAGCTAAAATCATATGGGTCATTCTCAGCAAAACGTAAATCTGGACGTCCAGAGCTATTTTACCTGTTCAGGGGTCTCTTTTTTTCAAAAACTAATGTGTTTCCGATAGGTTTTTCTGCGCTCTACTTGCTCCGCATATTTAAAGAAATATAAATTCATTATTTCTATATAAAAATTTGAAAATAATACCGAAAATGTCATTGGTTCACCATGTCCCCATCCAGACATTGTCTACTTGGAATGATCCAATCTACTTCCGTTCAGTAATTACCTAGTCTTTCGACCCACCACTTTTTCAAGGAAATTCTGCAGTTTAAGAAACTTGTGTATCAACATTTTCAAATTATTACTTGATTTCGAAATAAGGTGCCACAGGAGTGTCCCACCAAGAATGTGTCATTAGTTCACGCTGAGGGGTTTCTTAAAATCCAGCTCTTTAAGACTTTTTCTGAGAATAGGGGAGTAGCCATATCGTAACCTGACATCTTCTCACCAATCCGTCACTATTTGCTGCGCAATTCAGTCTAATCCGGGGCGTTGAGAGTGTCGTGTGAGTGCGAAGACGTTTGCGTATTTTTTCTTAGTGTCATCGGTCCGCATCGATTAATACATTCGTAAGTCATCATATTATCCTTTATTTTATATTGTCCGAACTCATTAGATGCTTCTTTTTTTAATGGTACCATCAGTTTTATGAAAAAACCATATCTTGCGAAGATATTACAGGAAAACTCGTGTTTTGTCATTGGTTCACTTGTCATTGGGTCACTGTTAACAATGTGAACCAATGACAAACCTGAGTGGCCCAATGACATCTTGGCGAAACTTCGTATTTATTTCAATTAAAGTCTGAAGAAATTGTTCCCATTTCAAGTTTTTTCACAGAATTTCACAATTAAAACCTCGAGCTAAAATCATTCTAGGGATTGGGAAACTGTTCAAAAAGTATGGTCTCACTGAGTGTGCTAATGTGATTTCTTTGAGGATGATAATGAACGCTGATAATAATTCTAGAGAATCTTCGCTTTCCAGATCTTCAGTTCGTTAGAAGGAAACAAAGCAATGTGTAGTTTCTGGAGGATGATGAAAATTCCAAGTGCCTCCCAGGGAAAAAATATTGCTTTACTAAATCAGGTGAGAAAAAACAAAAACGATTGCGCATGGGAGACTTACAGTCGACCTACAGAGGAAATTAAACGAATCCTCTTCATTCGAAATTTCGTATTCCACCTTTTGTCGCTCCCGTTTTTTCTGGGTGGTGGCTCCAACGTGAAAGATAGAGACACTTGTCTCTGCAAAATGCATTCAAATTTTCAGTTGCGCCTGGATGCTCTCCACGAGCGTAAGGTGGTTGATAGTAACCAAATTTGGTCAATTGAACAGCAACGGATGGATAACTGGCATTGTGTCACGGTTAATGTCATTGTTTAATTCATTTTGGTCATTGACTCACCCAAACATGTCATCGGTTCACTTACACATTTTTAAAATTATTTTTAATTTAAAAAATAAGCATGCTGATGCGCTGCTGGTATCTTTTTTTCAATGTGTATCCATAAATGAAAGTATCATGAAAAATTTGGGAAAAAAAAACAACATTAGTAATGCTTTCAAAAAAGCACTCCACATTTACGTTTTGCTAAGAATGACCCATATAGTAGAGCCCGTGTTGTATGTTCATGTTCAAGAAACGAAAACTGCCAAAGAGGCTTGGTCGAACCTTGAAAAAGCTTTTGAAGACTCCGGTCTAACTAGAAAAGTTGGTTTATTGAGAATACTAATTAGTACACGATTGGAAGATAGCTCGTCTGTAGAAGAATACGTGAATACGATCATTCAAACTGCGTATAAACTCAACTGTATTGACATGAAAGTTTCAGAAGAATGGGTCGGCGCGATCTTATTAGCTGGTCTCCCAGAGAAATACAAGCCAATGATAATGGGAATTGAAAGTTCTGGTATTGCTATAACTTCCGATCTTATTAAAACAAAACTTCTCCAGGATGTTTCAGTGGAGAGGTCGGAAAAGGGAGCCGCCATGTACGGTTACGGTAGGAGAAAGGTCGCAGATAATCCTAGACAGAATCACGAACGTAAACATGTGACAAATAGCAGTTCAAAAAACGCTACCGTTGCCAAGAGTTACTCAGGAGCAGCTAAAGATCCTCGTTGCTACAAATGTAACAGGTACGCTGGTCACATCTCGAAAAACTGTGACGCGAATGAATCTAAGAAGCAGTTTTCAGCCGTAAAGAGGGACAAATCGGAATGCACTATGTTTACCGCTCTTTCCGCGCAAATTCAAACGTACGAAAACGATTGGTTTCTAGATTCTGGATGTTCTGCTCATCTGACAGTGAACAAATCGTATCTTACTAATGAGAGAACATCAACAAAACTGACAATCACAACTGCCAACAACCAGAAAATGGAAACAGAAAATATGGGAGACGTTAAATTACCTGTTGAAGTTAACAATGATGCGTTTAATGTTAATGTCAAAAATGTTTATTCTGTTCCAGATCTGAAAGTCAATCTACTTTCTGTGAGTCAAATTGTTCAAAATGGAAACACTGTTACGTTTAATTCAAAAGGTGCACAGATCATTAATAATAAGGAAGAAGTTATTGCAACTGCTTCTTTGCAAAATAACTTATTTAAACTTGATATGCCCTCTGAATCAGTGATGCTAACACGATCTGACGTTCGTAATAATGAGATTTTATGGCACAAACGTATGGGCCATGTTAATTTCCCCAGTTTGAACAAACTCAAGAACGGACTAGTTCATGGAATTAATTTTTCTGACAGAAAACCTGATAAATTTGTGTGTGATGTCTGTGCTGTAAGTAAAAGTCACAGATTACCATTTGGTGAAAGTAATACCAAGTCAACCCAGCTTCTTCAGCTGGTTCATTCTGATGTTTTGGGCCCTCTAGACCGTTCTCTAGCAGGTTCAATCTACATGTTAACGTTTCTGGATGACTTTAGTCATAAAACGTTCTGTTATTTTTTGGAAAGAAAAGACCAAGTGTTTGATAAATTTTTTGAATTTAAAAATTTGGTTGAGACTCAAACAGGTCAGAAAATCAAAATCTTGAGAACAGATAACGGTGGAGAGTATTGTTGTAAAAAATTTGATGATTTTTGTCGTTCAGCTGGAATAGAGCATCAAAAAACTGTACCGTACACGCCTGAGCAGAATGGCAAAGCTGAACGCCTCAATCGATCTATAATGGAACGAGTTCGTTGCCTTCTGAGTGAATCAGGTCTTCCTCCAGGTCGTCCTTTTCTATAATACAAGTATTCTTTCCGTACTCCGTGTTCTAAGTATGTTCCTTAAACTCACCAATCCACTGCTAAAACACTTTAGCTTCAAGTTCAACCGCGATTTACCAAAAAGGGTTAAAATGTCCGACTTCAGATCCCAACGTTTATGCGTTTATCATTTTTGAAGTCAATGGAGAAGGTCAAATCTGAAGACCTGCGACACCCATCGGGCCAGGGGAGTTACCACAGCAGCCTGATTTTCAATTTTCTGGAAATATATTAGTTTAGGAAGTAATTGAGTTAAGTACCTAATTCGTGTTTTTGGGGAGAAAAAGGATGAGCTTTTTTTAAACTTTTTTCCTACGAAATCAAAATGTTTGCTCTAATTTTACGTTTTAGACTATATTGAAGAGCTTACATCATAATTGGTATAGTTTCCATCCGAATTTGATGAAATTTCCAGGTGATGTGCAGGTTAGGCTTTGGACGTTGTCCAATGAATTTCTTCTCTCACAAATGAAAACTTTTCTCTGCGCATGCACAAATATAAATTTCACCAATCGTTTCCGCAGGTCCCAGTGATCCGATCTCGCTTCAATCCGGAGGATGTATGAGGAAAGCGGTTCCGAAATATACTTTTCTCACCTGTTCAACTTTTAAATCGAACAGTGTTCATGACAGTGAGCACTGCTGACTATAGCTGGGAATCCTCATCATCATGTAAGTCTAAATTGTTTACCATATTATTTGTTGTTTTTCGAATGTAAGTTAAAACTGTTGACATTTTATTTTTTGTTCCTTTTTATCATTTGCGAGTAGTTTCCACACATAAGCTCTTTACAAACGTAATAATTTTCAACGTTTTTTTAATCTCTCCCTATTTATTTCTAAGTAAGCTAGAAATTCTGTTCTCAATTAGAACACCCTTAACTTTCTCACTAATACGCTATTCAATTTTTTCCAAGTGTTTGTGGGAGTTTGTGATAGTTTGTGTAAGCTACGTATATATTTATATCTTTGAAAATGTCATGGAGATCTTGAGAGTAAGTCATAGGTTGATAGAGAACTACAGTTTCAGTGCCAACGTTTCTTTCTACTTGTAGAACCTCTTCAGGGCTTGAAGGACACATATATGTGTCAAGATAGCGATGGTAGATTGTATCTATCTTGACAAATGTACCGAAATCGTAGTTCTCTTAACCTCTGACTGATTCTCAAACTCTCAAGATACTCACGAAATTGTCTAAAATATCAATATTATTATATAAATATACACACATTTTTTTTAAATTTCCCTTCAAAGGGGGGGGGGGGGGGGGTGCACACCATTAAAATAAAAAACGGAAAAATAAACAAAATAAAAATGGGGAGGACGCCCAGGTTTATCCGTTTCCAGTTTTATTTGGGGTATGGGCGAGATCCAAAGCTTGAGTAACTCCGTGGCACTTTTCCCGCACCCATGTTCACACTGTTGCAGCCATAATTGCTTGATGTTATTAGGCGCCACTCCTTTTAGCTCAGATACCACTTACTGTAAGTCGTTTCTATCATATTTACTTTTCTTAGCCCTTCAGGTCTGTTCCATGTCCATGCTGCCACTGATAACTTGGACATCCAGGATGATGGCAGACCCATCAGGCTTAACGGCAACGATCTCTGACTTCTTGCCCTGGTCACTCGGCGTATGATACAGTCTCTCTCTTCAAATCCCTGCCACTGGATGACAATGCACCTGCTATCTGCTTGGCGACCGCATTATGTCGTAGAATGCCGGTATTAAAATATCAGTGATCATGGGCCCCAAAGCCCTCTGAAGTCCATTCCACCCATTGGGAGGAAAGGCGGGATTCAGAACACTGCAGGAGTACTTTGCCATCCACTGAACCATGCAGGGCAGCAGCAAACTCAACAGATGAGCTAGATGGAGCTGGTTGGAGTTGCTCAATCACACCACAACAACTGCTGCCTGGTAAAATCAAGATCATCAGCAGTGCGTGTGAGCCTCTTAGGGCTAGAGCTGGCAGCGTAGAGGAGGGATACTGGTTGTGAAAGAGACAATGCCAAGCCCACTGGCCTTGACTGGTGCATGGATATAGGTACTTGGGACACCCGGTGGAAAGCCTAGCCAAGAGTGCACAGCTGAGCGAACTTCATAGTCTAACTCAAGCAGTCTCCTCACAGTAAGCCTCCCAAGACTTGTCCTTAGGTCAGCTTTGGCAGTAAGGACGTGCAAAGGAGGTGCAGCTTCTGCTGTGGCTTTAGTGGAGCCTTGGTTACTTGAGCTAGTGCTCCACCAAGGTCCACACGGCTTGTGGCTATGGTAGTGGCTCCCATGAAGTCGACCCCAAGACCTCCAGCACGGATTGGACAGGGAAAGAAGTTTGCCCAAGAACAAAAGACTCCTCTTCGCTAACTTCACCTTATGCTGGCGACCTGACAGGACCAAGGAGACTGACCCACATTTAACATACACACACACAAATCACGTAGGCTTCAAATGACATAGGTAACTCAATTTCAGCAAATTTCCAAAGAACTTGACTTTGTTTGATGGATATATATTTCCATCAAACAAGGTCAAGTTCTTTGGAAATTTGCTGAAATAAAGGTCCGCGATTTGAAGCCTCACATAAGATGTTTTACAATGTGGCAAGCATTTTGTGAAAGCACCGCAGCGCTGTACACCCCGCTATGACATCTGCTGCGGCAGTAGAACAGGTGTGTGTGTGTGTAGAGAGAGGTGGAGGGGGAAATAGAAAGGTGAGGAAGTGATGAGGTGGCAATGGGAGTTGGAGGAGGGGGGATTTACGACAGCAACAGAAGGAGCCGTGTGTTGCCGCTAAGGACTGCAAACAAGACACGGAACAATATTTATAGGGAACAACCCCTTCCGCGGGGGTTAAAAGGACAGGGGGAGCTCTATTAGAAGAGGCGGGCTCTCCGTTATTGGAGCGGCGAAGGGGACTCGCTTCGTTTTAGGAAGCGGACACGAAGCGAGGGGGTGCTATAAAAAAGCGTGAACCAGAAATTGAATCACTAATTGTAAATATTGATTCATAATATTCATATGCTTGTAGTACCTATAGTAAAATAAATGCTTGAATTTACTGTTAGGACGAAACCTCGTTCAATTTGGGTGAACATGTTTTCTTGTAATTGCATGATGGGTTCACGTAATGGTTATACCAGAACACAATAGAATTTGTGTATTCTAGCTTGGAATATTTTTTAATTACCCGCCTCCAGAGCGTCTCATATTTCAGCGGTCTCCGTCAACCGCCTTTAAGAAAAACCCAATTTTCTTAGTTCCCGCATCGTCAGCCGATGCAGTTGGTCTCGTTTAAAAAAAAAATTTTTTTTTTTCAAAGTTTCCCCTTAATTTTTGTTTGCAAATTTCTTTGAAATTGTTCTGTACGGCTTTATCAGCCACTGGTGTACTTCGAAGGAACTCCCATCGTCCGAAACTCACCTCCAGAACTTCATATTTAGACATTTCTTGATCTTCTCAATAAAAAATCAACGCTTCTACGGTGGAAAACCACCCAATATTCATCTGTACAGTGTTTGTCTCGTCGACAAGAAATTTTCCCTCCAGTTCGATTCCGTACCGTTTTAGATGTGCAGCTGCAGGCAAAGCCCTGCATTGTCGCCAGATCCATGTGCCACTTACCGATCCTTCCTGTTTGACTGCTCGTCGAGGTCTTGATCCAGTGGATGGTAGAGGCGTCGATGACATGGGAGTGGCTGGAGAATCTGCATTGTCTTGTGGAGGGAGGCGAGTCAGGTTAAACTTATTGCGTCTGACTTCCCCTCCTCCGTCCAGCTGTATAATGTATGATCTTGGAGTGCCATGAACCTGCACGATAGTACCTGATGACTCCATATCCCGAATCCATACCTTCGTACCTGGTGCATAATCAGGTGTTTCATTCCTTGCACTATGTCTCCGATCATATTGTTCCTTCCCTTTCTGACGTTGTTCATCCTCAAAATTCTTCAACTTCGAGTAATCAGGGAGCTTTGGTCGTAGCATAGATTGGCTTGTGGGAATTGTAGTCCTGAGTCGTCTACCCAACAATAGTTCAGATGGAGAGTAGCCATTTTGTAAAGGAGTGGCATTGAATAACATTATACCCTGCTTGAAATTAGGACACTTCAGTACTATCCTCTTTGCAGTGTACAC
>JAVIWC010001043.1:0-23119 GCA_031894815.1 Creontiades dilutus | reverse complement strand
TGGATCAAGAATTGGGGCGTTGTCGGACCAACATGGATTTTTCCTGAAAATTTCAGCTTTTTTGCTTCAGTCGTTTGGGAGAAATCCTCCGTACGGCGGACGGACGGATACATTTTTTGCAGATTCGGATTCTACACCCTTTGAAACGTAAACCATTATCATGATCATATTAAATATGACAAATTTTGTCTTTACTAAATGTATGGACGTAGTTTCAACACTCTTATCACACACCTCAGCTTCCGCGTTCGACCTCCTAATACTATGCATTACCGTAGATGCAGTATATTACCTACGCGCGCCTTTTCCTGTCTCTGCGAGCCCTACAGCTGCCAGCCACCTACTTTCTTGCGGCCTCCAAGCGACGTGAACTGAGACCAGGATCTTTCGAATGCATTGCGAGATGCATTTTGGTATTGAACCTTCGTAATTGAACAAGAAAACAATTTTTAAGCCCCCATCTGTTGGTTAACTTTTAACCCTTAATGACGCACTGTATCTTCCTGAATACCTTCCCTTCAATCTCATTTCCCTCAAATGACAATGAAAATTCTACATAGAAATTAGGACTTAGTCCACTCAAAACCCAATTGGCATGAAGAATTATCGTTCAAAGTTTATATTTGCTTTTGGTTTATTATTCAACAATAAACCATTGTAATCGCTCTGGAAAAAAAAATTCTAACCCCCCCCCCTGAAAATTTCATGGTTTACGTTTCAAAGGGTGTAGTATCCGAATCTGCAATAAAATGTTTTCCGTCCGTCCGCCGTACGGACGATTTCTCCCAAACGACTGAAGCAAAAAAGCTGAAATTTTCAGGAAAAATCCATGTTGGTCCGACAACGCCCCAATTCTTGATCCAGCTCTCTCACTTAATTTGAAGTGCCCTTTAAGGGTTGTCAAAGTTTTGTAGAATCCCTAAAAACCTCAAAAAATTTGGACTCTTCTTGAAGAACATTCCACGAGGAATCGAATGAGCCCCTCCCCAGGTCCGTAGGTCAAACCATTCCCGATGAATGGCCCGATTTATGGTGCCAATATTTGCGTTATTTTGGTTTATTATTGTTTTTGTGTTGCTATCAGTAACCTAGCGACGTAGTGATGTAGTGATGTAGTAATGTGGATACTGGAGTGAACTCCCAAAAGGCTTTGCAGCCGATACACGGGTTGAAGCATTCTGATAACCATTAAAAAAACGCTGCAAATTCTTTCACTGGGGTTTATTATTCAATTGTCTTGCGTTCAGGATTTGAATTTCTACTAAGCTTTGGAGTGTGCGTGTTTCTCAGGTGATAGAGTGATTATTGAATTTCAGGAGATGTGCATAGAGCACGTAAATCTGTTCTCAACCAAAATACCTATTTGGATTGTTCAGTTGATCATATTTGTGTGCCTCCTGAAATTCAATAATCACTCTATCACCTGTGAAACACGCACACTCCAAAGCTTAGTAGAAATTCAAATCATGGACGCAAGCCGATTGAATAATAAACCCCAGTGAAAGAATTAGCAGCGTTTCATGCGTATCAGAATGCTTCAACCCGTGTATCGGCTACAAAGCCTTTTAGGAGTTCACTCCAGTATTACTACATCACTACATCACTAGGAGACTGCGATGAAAACATAAAAAATAATAAACCAAAAAGCGCAAATGTTGGCACCATAAATCGGGAATGGTTTTAGCTACGAACCTGGGGAAGGGCTCATTCGATCCCTCATGGAAAGTTCTTCTAAAAGAGTCCAAATTTAGACCGCCTTCGACTTTTTTTGAGGTTTTTAGGGATTTCACAAAACTTCGACAACCCTTAAAGGGCACTTTAAATTAAGTGAGAGTGCTGGCTAAAGAATTGGGGCGTTGTCGGACGAATATTGATTTTTCCTGAAAATTTCAGATTTTTTGCTTCAGCCGTTTGGGAGAAAACGTGCGTACGGCGGACGGACGGAAAAATTGTTATTGCAGATTCGGATTCTACACCCTTTGAAACGTAAACCATGAAATTTTCAGGGGGGGTTACAATTTTTTTTTTTTTTTTTTTTTCAAGAGCGATTACAATGGTTTGTTATTGAATAATAAACCAAAACTACCCTCTTACACCGAAAGTTGTTGAAATTTCGGGAGATAATCAAAATGCCGAGAGAATTTCGGGCCAAATTGCCTAGTCGATTTCAATTTGGGTCCGATTACTTAAAGAAAATCGATTGTCTGTGACATCGCGAGAAATCCGCCCAAAAATCCCTATTTATTACAGTCAATAACTTGTCAATCCTCCTACAACCAAGAACCTTATTGCGACTGGTTGCTGTCACTGGACATTCGCAAATGTTCGTTTCATTCATTATAATAACATTTTTACGATCATCAATGATTTCGTGTCTGGACGGTAACTTTTTTTTCTCAGGTATAATCTTGGCGGCCGATACCTTCCAAGGACTTCATGAATGAATAAATGAATAACAGATCTACCCCCATGAGAAAAATAATTTATTTAAGGAAAAAAAGAACTTCCGCACTTTTTCAACCGAAAGTACACGCTTGCCTGAAACCTAATTCGCGAATGTTCCACTTGCAATGAAGGCAAGCGTATTTCAACTTCTGCCAATCATCTCGTTTACGCAGATATTCGAAACAAAGCGAACAATTACTGTAGGAAAACCGTGGGAGACTTTTATGCTCTCCGCTAATCTATTAAATTAAAAATAAAAATAAAAAGGCCATGCATTTGTGAGCATTCAATTACAAAGTATGATGAACATTAAGTTGTTAATAAGTGAGCTAATTAGTAGTAATGCAAAAAATACGTGAGATAATGGTGGGAAACCAAAGATTTAATAGAACAAAGCACTTATAACCGTTGTATGTAAATTTCTCATCCACTTTTAGTTTGTGGAAACTATCTGAACTCGCCGCCTCGCTCCTCCATATTGCAATGATGGTAATACAATTATTGTATTTTGGTTTATTATTCAATAATAAACCATTGTAATCGCTCTTGAAAAAAAATTCTAACCCCCCCTGAAAATTTCATGGTTTACGTTTCAAAGGGTGTAGAATCCGAATCTGCAATAAAAAATTTTCCGTCCGTCCGCCGTACGCACGATTGCTCCCAAACGGCTGGAGCAAAAGATCTGAAATTTTCAGGAAAAATCCATCTTGGTCCGACGACGCCCCAATTCTTGAGCCAGCTCTCTCACTCAATTTGAAGAGCCCTTTAAGGGCTGTCAAAGTTTTGTAAAATCCCTAAAAACCTCAAAACAAGTCGAATCGGCCTAAATATTTACCTATTTGAAGAACATACCATGAGGAATCGAATGAGACCCTCCCCACGTCCGTAGGTCAAACCATTCCCGATGTATGGCCCGATTTATGGTGCCAACATTTGCGTTTTTTGGTTTATTATTGTTTGTTTGTAACCTAGTGATGCCGAAGCGTCGAGTTGTAGTGAATGTGGATACTAGAGTGATAGCCGATGTGGATACTTGTAGTTTATAGCCGATACACGGGTTGAAGCATTCTGATATGCATGAAACGCTGATGATATATAGGTAAATATTATTCAATATTATTAGTGGGTAAAGTATTCTTTCTCTGGGGTTTATAATTCAATTGACTTGCGTTCATTATTTGAATTTCTACTAAGCTTTGGAGTGTGCGTGTTTCATAGTTGAAAGAGCGATTATTGAATTTCAGGAGATATGCATGGAGCACGCAAATCTGTTCTCAACCAAAATACCTATTTGGATTGATCAGTTGATCATATTTGTGTGCCTCCTGAAATTCAATAATCGCTCTACACTGTGAAACATGCACACTCCAAAGCTTAGTAGAAATTCAAATGATGAACGCAAGGCAATTGAATAATAAACCCCAGTGAAAGAATTTGCAGCGCTTTTTTATTGAACCTCGATCCCCCACAATAAAAACATCTATAATTTATCAAGTCCTTTAGCACTCGTATTGCGTTAAAACTTCCCCAAATCTAATTTTAAACGATGTAGCCAAAGGTAGACTGATGTAGAGGAGGCAAACAAATATCATCAACTGATCAATCCAAATAGGTGTTTTGGTTGAGAACCGATTTACGTGGTCTATGCATATCTCCTGAAATTCAATAATTGCTCTATCACCTGTAAAACACGCACACTCCGAAGCTTGGTAGGAATTCAAATCATGAATGCAACTCAAATGAATAAAATTGAATAATAAACCCCACTGAAAGAATTTGCAGTGTGCGTGTTTCACAGGTGATAGAGCGATTATTGAATTTCAGGAGTCACACAAATATGATCAACTGATCAATCCAAATAGGTATTTTGGTTGAGAACAGATTTACGTGCTCTATGCATATCTCCTGATATTCAATAATCGCTCTTTCACCTGTGAAACACTCACACTCCGAAGCTTAGTACAGATTCAAATCATGAACGCAAGCCAATTGAATAATAAAAACCAGAGAAAGAATACTTATTTACCCCACTAATAATATTGAATAATATTTACCAATATATCATCAGTGTTTCATGCATATCAGAATGCTTCAACCCGTGTATCGGTTATAAACTACAAGTATCAACATCGGCTATCACTCCAGTCCACATTCACTTCAACTGGACGCCATCGGCATCACTAGGTTAGGGCAAACAAACAATAATAAACCAAAAAACGCAAATGTTGGCACCATAAATCGGGAATGGTTTGACCTACGGACGTGGGGGAGGGCTCATTCGATTCCTCATGGTATGTTCTTCAAATAGGTAAATATTTAGGCCGATTCGACTTGTTTTGAGGTTTTTAGGGATTTTACAAAACTTTGACAGCCCTTAAAGGGCACTTTAAATTGAGTGAGAGAGCTGGCTCAAAATTGGGGCATCGTCGGACCAAGATGGATTTTTTCTGAAAATTTAAGATCTTTTGCTCCAGCGGTTTGGGAAAAATCGTGCTTACGGCGGACGGACGGAAAATTTTTTGTTTCAGATTCGGATTCTACACCCTTTGAAACGTAAACCAAGAAATTTTCGGGGGGAAGGGGGGGTAGAAATTTCTCTTTAAAGAGCGATTACAATGGTTTATTATTGAATAATAAACCAAAAACCGATAGACTACGTTTCGACAAGACATAGAAATCCATCCCTTGCCCGTAAATCGGCCCCAGAACCATTTGATCTCCGCAAATACCGCGGTAATCCCTTCTGTCGGCCTCTATCATGTTACCACCTTGGGCCGCTAAGTCAGAAACGTGATTTGACTCGTTCACCTGAAGTGTTTTCTTTGGAAGTGTCGGTAATCGTGTTTCGCTCCATTTGTCGCCATTTGCCTTCCAGTGTAACAAATATCCTGGCTCGAACCCAAATCGTTTTTCCGTGTCACTCGACTCCGTTCATTTTTTCTAACGTACGACTCTACCGAAGGAAGACTAAACTACAAAATGAGAAACACTATCGTCAGGGGCAAGATGGAAGACTCGGCTTGTGTCAAGGGCGCGATCTTGAAGCGAGCTGGGTTGAGCACTTTTCTAACTACACTTTTCAATTATCGGGAACACAAGTGCCGGCGTAATTAGTGTTTTTGTTCGGTCAGTACTGTTTTCTGATGTGCGATGTGTTACCCGGTCGCCAACGCTTACGTACCTCGAAATTGTTGATGAATAGCTATAATCAGGAAGTCAAAGAAGTTGCAGTCATGCAACATGATGGTATGAGCAAATTTTCAAAATTGTCATATTAAATTCATGTAGAATTGATTTTGTGTGTCAAAAATCAACTTAAAATTTCTACTAATAAACCAAATAAACAGACCATAAATCTATACATCAAACCGAACATTCGATTCCTCAAGAAAATTTCTAACGAAATTGGCCAAGATACTCCAGCCGTTTGGGAAAATCGTGTGTACGACGTACGGCGGACGGCCGGAAAAATTTTGTATTGCAGATTCGGATTCGTAAACCATGAAATTTTCAGGGGGGGTTAATTTTTTTTTTTTTTTTTTTTTTTCTTTTCAAGAGCTATTACAATGATTTATTATTGAATGATAAACCAAAAAGAAAAAAGGGGTGTGTGTGAGCCCAACTCTTGATAGGATTGAGATAAACTGGTTCATGCTCCATAGAATCAAGCATTCCTAATCGAAGGATGAGTTAGTTGGACATTTTTTGAGCTTGAACTGATAAAATTTAAAAAATTGTACTGAAAAAAATTATAAAAACATTACGTTGAACGTATTAAAAACTGTTGAATTTATATTTTTTAACAAAACTTATTTAAATTCGATTGCCAGATTCTTCGCATTTTAGGATAATGTACCACAGACCTATACAAATCTTTTTCAGAGCTTTTGCAATAATTCCATTCTCTATGAAAATTCCCCGTGAATTGGTCGGGAATTCTCACCTGAGCAACGCTGGAAAGGACTGGCTACAACCAGCATCGTTTTCGATGTATGTCGTACATTTGGACAATCCAGATTGTTTGGAATGTGTTTCAACATTTCAATTTCAAGAGCGAAGTATGGTTAAACTGTCAACTTCTGTCTGTCTGTACTTTTCTCAGCACGGGGTCATTCTCTCGGTTAAGACAACAAAAACATAAATTTCCTCTTAATTTTCCCTTCACTCCAAAACGACGATTCTTGGATTCTTCGAAGATTCTCACTTTTCAACGAAGTAATCGTTATTCGTATCTATATTCGAAAAAAAGTTTCCGTGAATCACAATTACTTATAAAATATTCCCTGAAAAGTATTCGTTAACCACGAATACTTTTATAATCGTTAATCGTTTTGCCGACTTAACGATTGCTTCAAAAGTAACGCCCACCTCTGGGCAATACCAAGGGTTTTTAGATTCTTCGCGGAATTTATATTCTTTCTTGTTGAAATTAACACACTTTGAAATTCACCACTGCACTTATCACATTTCAGAAAACTAATATCCTACTAGAGCTTTTTGAATTGTCTCAATTGTTGACAGCAATCCCAAAAACGTCTGCCAAGTGGGTGTCGCACATAGCTTCCTCGTATCCATAACATGACTGTATAGATCATTGAAAATTATTATTGACTGAAGAACTTCGTTCAATTAGGCGAAGTAAATATTGAATTAGGGTAAATTTATTGTTATGCAGGAGCATAACTTGAGAAAATAAAGGTAGGCATGTTCAACTATTGAACAAACTATAAAATATACCTCATAAGTCCGAACAATCCCTGAAAATTTCATCGAAATCGGTCAAGAACTCCCAGAGTTAAGCGCGTAACAAGGATTTCACGTTTGCGCATGCGCAGAGGCTACTATTGATCCGGAGGTCATGAAACTTATAGAGGACCATCTACACATCAAACCGAACAATCCCTGAAAATTTCAACGAAATTGGTCAAGAACTCCCAAAGTTATGCGTAACAAGGATTTAACGTTTGCGCATGCGCAGAGGCTACTATTGATCCGGGGGTCATGAAACTCATAGGGGACCATCTACACACCAAACCGAACAATCCCTGAAAATGTCAACGAAATTGGTCAAGAACTCCCGGAGTTATGCGCGTAACAAGGATTTCACGTTTGCGCATGCGCAGAGGCTACTATTAATCCGGAGGTCATGAAACTCATAGGGACCATCTACACCCCAACCCGCACAATCCCTGAAAAATTCATCAAAATCGGACTATAACTTCGTGTAGTTTTGCCCGTAACAAGGATTTGCTGACAGACAGACACGGAACCAAAATTGTTCAGAAAGGTCTAAAACGCAAAATGCGAGTGGAGTTTTTGATTTTGGAGACAAAAAAATTTTCACATTCCGAAAGTGAAAACAATGCTTCCGCTACCTTAGTAGACTCGGAAGCAAAATTAAGACTACAAAAGAGTATGTTTGAACGTTCGCTATGGTAGTCTACGTACTATTTGCTGGGTAGCCATAGCAGGGTAGGGATTGTAGAAATCCGTAGGCCGGGTTGCCGCTGCGGCTTAAGACGTCATTCATTCAAATTCAAATCTTCGAATACCGTTTAGCTCTCGACGGACAAAACGGGACTTTTTCCGCAAACTAATGACAGCACTAGTCTTAATTCGAATTTAGCTTACGATAAAAATTTGGAGAAATAAATCGTTTATATTAACTTTCGTCACTTCTGAGGAACGTTTTTAAAATGAATGCTGTGGCCCCGAAGAGCATTACTTAAAATTAGATACAATGTTGGGGTTCAAAACCCAAATAATAATAACAAAAGTGGAGTAGCATTAAATTAATTTGTGATTCTCTGCGATGGATCAGCCCATATGAATCTCCAACACAGGTGGTTAAATGGATCGCTGAACAATGCGGCTCAAATATTCCAACGGAACTTCATCTCTGCCGATCGATAAATGATCGATACAAGGTAAGTGACGATGGGAGAGGGCGGACAATAGAACTTGAGAAGAAAGTCAAGGCTTCTACTCCCGAATCCTCCTTGTCGTCGGGGCTCCGTGTCGCAATCCCCAACCGACCGTGATGTTCCTATACTCTTGGGTCCCCAAACGTAGCGCACCAGTTGAAACAACAAAAACGTTGAAGGTAACATTGTTGATAACATAATAACAAATAGCATAAATGCTATTGTTCTTGCAATTTGGATGTTATCTAGATGCCAGGACTATGGTTAAAGGTGTGGCATCCTCTCAAGGCCCCTTCTGGCTACTTCAGGGGTTTCCTCAGGGCTCACATCTGGGCCGATTCCTTCTTCTTATTTTCATCAACTCGGTCTCGACAGTTTTTTCTGAAATCTCGTTCCTCCTTTTTGTTGATGACCTCAAAGTCTTGAGTCATGAGTCTTGTTGAGGATCATCAGCTCAATCGCGTAACAATAGCTAAGGAATTTTATTCAGCCACGACCTCTCGTTATCCACCCATATCGATTCAGTGGTCTGCCGTGCATTGGGTTACCTCAAGAGGAATACCACTGAATTTGACAGTGTACCAGCTTTGCTAACCCCCTATTCAGCATTGGTCAGACCGATACTTGGACATTACGGTTCTATGGTTCGGTCCCCGCACTACCAAATACACAAGGACCAGCTTGAGAGGGTTCAGAGGAGGTTTCTGAGATATATTGGGTGGAAAATGCGGATACCATGCGATGGATACAGCTCCCGGGCTGTGGCCGACCGTTGCAATCTCGTCACCCTGGAGACACTTCGCACAACCACCGATATGATGTTTCTCTTCAACCTGACTAACGGCAACATCGACTGCCCTCACCTTGTGTCTGAAATCCAACTGGAAGTTCCAACTTTTTACTCCAGAAGCCTTTACCTTTAATTTCAACTTCGCTTCAACCAACTACCTTTGTAATCAACCGCTCTACAGAATACCTTGCCTAGCCAATAACTTACTCCAAAATAGCGCGGCTCTTGACTTTTTCTCCAACAAATCCATAAACTCCTTCAGGGAAAACTGCAAACTGCTGTCAACAATATCCTCAGATGGACGAAGAAATGAAGAATAACATTAAACGAAAACAAATCTACCCACGTTAACTTCACGAATAAAAACATAAATGTAATCGCAAAACGGTTCCTTATGCTGATGAAGCAAAATATCTTGGCTTGACACTCGACTGCAAGCTGAGATGGAAAGCTCATGTGAAGAAAAAAAAGGAAGAACTTAACTTAAGGTTCAGAAAAATGTACTGGTTGATAGGGAGGCACTCGGAGCTATCAACCCACAATAAACTTTTACTATATCGGCAAAAGACTAAAACTAGTGTGGACATATGGATGCCAACTATGGGGCTGCACCAAAAAAAGCAATATGAACATCTTACAAATATTTCAAAACAAAGTCCTCAGGAGCATTGTCGATGCACCCTGGTACGTACGAACAGCTGATCTCCATCGTGACCTCAAGATGGAAACGGTAGGTGAAACCATAAAAAAACATGCTATGGAGCATAAACGTCGGATCCACAATCATCAAAATGTTAAAGTACTGAAACTCCTGGACAACAGCGGCGAAGTACGGAGATTAAAAAGGACCAAACCAATGGACCTTGTCATGCAGTGCAGTGTTGTGTTGTGTAGTGGATGTAGGTAGTGATCTATAAACCACAAAACGATTTATAAATCATTAAGGAAAAGTTGCTAGAAGTGTACTACAGTTGTAACATAAGCGGTCATGATTGATCTTCTTTGCATATTGGTGGTTGAAATTTGTTTTTGGGTATAGAAAAGCTCATTTGTGTCTCATATTCTCTTCTTGGTTGTCCGTTACGGTCCGCCCGGGTTTCAGGGCAGAGCCGCCACTGGTACCTAGATCAGCGATCAACGTTGAAGGGATGTCTAATATAGAAATAATAAACCTCTATGTAATAATTTGCCATGTTCTCCTTCCTATGTTTTTGTGTCCCGCATCCTTTGTATACAGTCATTGATGTGGATCGGATTGGCGGACCTCAGGGTGTGCCGGCTGCCTTCTATGAGCAGTTGTGCTCAAGATTTCCTGGGGGATATGTCATCTACACAGATGGGTCGTGGTTTCTCGTTGTATGACCCTCAGACTGGAACTAGTAGAGCATTCAAGATTCATACCAATGCTTCAATATTCACATGCGAGGCAGTGGCGATTCGAGAGGCTTTTAGATGTGCTGAAGTAAGAGATGAGGAGTTGGTGGTTGTGGTGACTGACTGTCAAAGCGCACTAATTAAACTTTCAAACTTTCAAATGAGTGCAAAGGTAAATCACATTCTCATCGAGATATTGGAGGCAATAGATATTCGAGATATTTGGACCGAATGAAAGTTCGGGGCCAATTGGAGTGACAGGGAACGAGGTTGCAGACTCTTTTCTAACTCAGCCCGGCGGAACGGTCTCAACTTGGACGTGAGGCTGCCGTTCAGTGATATGTATGTATGCTCTTACAGACAGTTGAAAATAAATTGTCAACAGATATATGATGATGCAAGAGTCGGGAGTCCAATATCGTCTTATGAACCCCCGAGTGTCTGTAAAATCATGGTTCTCGCAGTTCGAGTTTTGCAAGCCGAAGATTAGGGCGATCAATAGGTTACGGTCCAATCACGGATTGTGCCTCGGACCTGCATTGCATTGGGGTCAGGGATTCTTCGAGTTGTGACGTTTGTGGCAGAGAAAAGGAAACTTTGAAGCTCATCTTCATGGATTGTCCAAGGAACTGGCTGGCAAGACATCACATGCTGACTTCAGTTGGTCGTCATTTGGAAAATCCACGATATTTAGAACAAATTATTCATTGCAGATTAAAATTAATTATTCATTGCATTTGAGATTAAAACTCAAATTTGCACAAAAAATCTACCTTGGCTTTCAAAAGGCTAAGTTTGAAGATGAGCACAATCGCCTCACTCTAAGGGGAGATTTGGGGCATTTCAAATGGGGGAGAATTACTCGAAAACCCCCAAGCAGGTGACTCTCTTTTATAAAGGTTTTTTCACGCTGAACACGATGGTGAAATCGGATTGGTATCTCAATCCGTTCAAACTAGAGCGGTTTGAAGATGATAAAACAAGGTAAACTGGCAAAATTCGGCAAAAAAAAAAAAAAAAAAAATCTTCAGGTTTCAAAAATTTTGAAATTAAAATCACGGATTGTGCCTCGGACCTGCATCGCATTGGGGTCAGGGATTCTTCGAGTTGTGACGTTTGTGGCAGAGAAGAGGAAACTTTGAAGCACATCTTCATGGATTGTCCAAGGAACTGGCTGGCAAGACACCACATGCTGACTTCAGTTGGTCGTCATTTGGAAAATCCACGATATTTTGGATAAATTATTCATTGCAAACTGATATCCGTGTATAAAGGAATATGCACTTTCATTAAAAAACTCAATACAAACATTTGAAAAAAATTGATTACAATTTATAAAGTTGTTATTTTGTAATAAAAGCTTCATGGCTATGGCTGCTTGCTAATGCCAAATGAAGGGAAAAAACCCTCTGGAACAGTTCTAATATGCATCTCTACAGACGAAGCCTTGCTTCAGACGGACGTCCTAAAAACCTTCCTACCACGATGCGCTTGTCGACACGGCTCGCGAAACGTCGGCCACGACAACTTCGCTCCGCTGAAGTGAGAAAACCTGAATTTTCCGAAGGCGGGGGAAAGTCAATTGAACCTGAAGGACTTGGAGGTGATCGATCTCGTAATATGACGGTAACATCACGGTCGGTTGGGGATTGCGACACGGAGCGCCGGCGACAAGGAGGATTCGGGGGCCCCCGTCTCGGGGCGGAAGCCTTGACTTTCTTCTCAAGTTCTATTGTCCACCACTCACCTTGTCGCAGGGGTGTTGATATCGAAAAAAATATAGACATTCAATAAATCGATACTTAAAAAAAAAAAAACGGGACAGTAGACCTCTATGGTTCTATATCCAGATCATTTAAATGATTAATTTTACATATTTAAGTACCGAAGATGAAAAATTGCCTATGCAACCTACAAATATGGGCTTCTAGCTCAGAGGAGGGGAACTAGTAAACAGAGATGAAAGCTACGGCTGGGGGGGGGGGGGGGGCTGGCAGGTACACGAATGACCCCCTCGGGCGGACGGAAAAGTGGTGATGCCGGGATAACAAAGGGCGGAAGGAGCTTACCCGAAGGTTAGTTGAAGGAGTGTTGTGCGAGGGGGGGGGGGGGGGGAGGAACTGTCGGGTCGGTCGCTAAGAACTCGATTATACTCCTGTTAATCATTTGAATGATAAAAAACCTGCAAATTATTTATGAGCTGCCGTCATACACCTCCCCCCCCCCCCCTTTCGAATTTTTTCTCGATAATCTAGAATATGTTTGCTTCAACGATTCAGAATGTGGTCCAACATAAATAATGCGTGCGCACAGCTGAAACTTTTCAAAAGTTTTAAAGTTTTTCAGTTTGTATGTATATTTTGGTTTATTATTCAATAATAAACCATTGTAATCGCTCTGGAAAAAAAAATTCTAACCCCCCCCCCCCCCCCTGAAAATTTCATGGTTTACGTTTCAAAGGGTGTAGAATCCGAATCTGCAATAAAAAATTTTCCAGTCCGTACGCCGTACGCACGATATCTCCGAAACGGCTGGGACAAAAGATCTGAAATTTTCAAGAAAAATCCCTCTTGGTCCGACGACGCCCCAATTCTTGAGCCAGCTCTCTCACTCAATTTAAAATGCCCTTTAAGGGCATTCAAAGTTTTGTAAAATCCCTAAAAACCTCAAACAAGTCGAAGTGGCCTAAATTTATACCAACTTGAAGAACATACCATGAGGAATCGAATGAGCCTCTCCCCAGGTCCGTAGGTCAAACCATTCCCAATGTATGGCCCGATTTATGGTGCCAACATTTGCGTTTTTTGGTTTATTATCGTTTGTTTGTAACCTAGTGATACCGATAGCGTCGAGTTGTAGTGAATGTGGATACTGGAATGATAGCCGATGTGGATACTTGTAGTTTATAGCCGATACACGGGTTGAAGCATTCTGATATGCATGAAACGCTGATTACTGGGGTTTATTATTCAATATTATTACTGGGGTAAATAAGTATTCTTTCACTGGGGTTTATTATTCAATTGGCTTGCGTTCATGATTTGAATGTGTAATAAGCTTCAGGAGTGTGCGTGTTTCACAGGTGATAGAGCGATTATTGAATTTCAGGAGATATGCATAGAGCCACGTAAATCGGTTCTCAACCAAAACACCTATTTGGATTGATCAGTTGATGATATTTGTGTGTCTCCTCTACATCGTCTATCCTTTGATGCTACATCGTTTAAATTTTTTGGGGTTTAAGTTTTTATTCATCGAGTTGCATACGTGATTTGAATTTCTAAAGCTTGATAAATGTGCGTGTTTTACAGGTGATAGAGTGATTATTGAATTTCAGGAGATATGCATAGACCACGTAAAACGGTTCTCGACCAAAACACCTATTTGTTATGCCTCAATCAGTCTACCTTTGGCTACATCAAATTTGGATTTGGGGAAGTGTTAACGCAATACGAGTGCTAAAGGACTTGATATTATAAATGTTCTATTGGATTGATATGAATTTCGGAGCACGTATGACCGTTGATCAATCCAAATATATTTCGGTCGGATTGATTTACGTGCTCAATCGTGTCTCCTGAAATTCAATAATCGCTCTATCACCTGTGAAACACGCACACTCCAAAGCTTAGTAGAAATTCAAATCATGAACGCATGCCAATTGAATAATAAACCCCAGTGAAAGAATTTGCAGCGTTTTTTTACATGACCATGTTACCGAAACGTGGAAGCTACGTGCCACACCCAACTTTATAGACGTTTCTAGGACTATTTAAAACATTTCAATGATTCAAGGATCTCAAATATGAGCATGTTGGAAAAACCTTGAAGGTAAAGAAATTCGCTTTTAGCTCAAAAATAGCAATTTCAGCAGGGTTTATCAACCTTGCGGTTTCGCATGTTTGAGCCTTCGCTGAGAGAGATTTGAGCGAGATCTAAAATATCGGGAGGAGCGTTGAACTCTTTGCCCCCGGGCTCGGACTTCTTGAGGGGACCGGATTTTCTTGAGAGATTTGACAAAGCTGTATCCGCCGATCATTCTCAATTTTCCGCAATCGATATTTCCCCCATAATTTTCCTGTCTCTCGAAATGGCTTATTAAGGACATGAATTCATTACGGTACATGGTTACAGTAGTTCGCAAACGCTAAGTTTTTTTAAGGGACCCCAGATGAATTTTGCCCCCGGGCCCGGATTGACCTCTGAGATTCTGAATTATGAAGCTCAACTTCTCGTACCTCTCAATTCCTCACTTAAATTTCGCCAAATAGCAAATCAATGGGGCAAACTGTCGTGTAACCACCTGTCACATCCCTTGAGTCACCTGGTTTTCCGATGCGAATCCGAAATTTCATTGGTTTTCCATTGTCGCAAAAAATTACGTATGCGGCGACGTGGGAAACGGATCGAACGCCCGAACAATGTTTGCGAATAAGCGAATAATGCGATCTCATCCGTCACAAATAATCAAGGAACCAGGCCAAGATGCAAACTGGTTATTTCAAAATTTCGGTCACATTTATGTCACTAGTCAGTAATGCCATCAAAATCAAGTGAATTCAGTTTTCTAAATTTTTAAAATTCTATCTCCTATGTGGATGTACATGTTCCATGGATAATTATGTAAAAGTAGTGGCTAGAGGACCCAGGAGAAAATATTGAAGTACTGATTTCTCACTCCCTACGGCTGTCACTGACTAGAGGTATACAACATCCATCATCACTACTCAGCGAAATATTTATTGGGCCCTCTACATCCACTTACACAGTGAAAGAATATACCATCTAAAAAGGATAGCCGCCTCAGAAAAAAAATTTGGATCAAAGCAAGACCTTACCAACCCATTATTTCAGTGTCACAGGGTTTTCCTTCACTCCCTACAATGTTTTGAAAAGTAGCCTTCAACTGGGAGGAAAGGGTGTTTATGAAGTTGCTCCTGTTTTGTTAACATATCATATTCAAGATGGTCCCAACGCTGGTGGTTGGATTTTGCCTAGACCTTCCCAGTCAGTTCTACCGGGAAAACCATCCCTGAGGGCAGCAGTGTGGGTTTTTTAACTCCCAATCCCTACTCCAATAACATTCTGACTGTGGCAAGTGAAACTTGATCGCACTTGTTGACAATTAGTGTAGTTGTAGGAAGTTCGTTGACAACATTTTGGTACAACCAGTTTCAATTGATTTGTGGTCTGTAAAGGCTATAACCTCACTCCCTACTCTTTCACTCCCCACAATATCCAGCCCTTAAATTGTAGGGAGTGAGGTCTGCTTGTAGCAAGTGGGATTTTGGCGTGGAACCCTTAGTATTTACTGTAGCAAAAATTAAGTTAATTTGTGCTGTTCCGTTCACCTAAATTGAAAGACTTGAGCGGCGATTACGATGGAGACTAAGTCACTCGCGACGAAGTTGTGGAAACCCATTTCAAATAAAAACGGAGTAGGCTAGAACGTTGTCTATATTTCCACGAAAGTAAAGAGTTACACTGTTATAACAGTGTAACTCTTTACTTTCGTGGAAATATAGACAACGTTCTATCCTACTCCGTTTTTATTACGATGGAGGTTGGTGGCTCAAGATGGGAAGAAATAGTAGTCATGAACTCGGAACACATCAAACCGAACAATCCCTGAAAATTTCATCGAAATCGGTCAAAAACTCCCGGAGTTATGCTTCTGGCAAGGATTTCACGTTTGCGCATGCGCAGAGGCTACTATTGATTTGGGGGTCATGAATCTCATAGGGGACCATCTACACATCAAACCGAACAATCCCTGAAAATTTCATCGAAATTGGTCAAGAACTCCCGTAGTTATGCGCGTAACAAGTATTTCACGTTTGCGCTTGCGCAGAGACTACTATTGATCCGGGGCTCATGAAACTCATAGGGGAACATCTACACATCAAACCGAACAATCCCTGAAAATTTCATCGAAATCGGTCAAAAACTCCCGAAGTTATGCTTGTGGCTAGGATTTCACGTTTGCGCATGCGCAGAGGCTACTATTGATCCGGGGGTCATGAAACCTATAGGGGACCATCTACACCCCAACCCGCACAATCCCTGAAAATTTCATCAAAATCGGACTATAACTTCGCGTAGTGTTGATCGTAACAAGGATTTCCTGACAGACAGACAGACAGACTCACAGACAGACACGGAACCAAAATTGTTCAGAAAGGTCTAAAACGCAAAATGCGAGTGGAATTTTTGATATTTGGAGACAAAAAAATTTTCACATTCCGAAAGTGAAAACAATGCTTCCGCTACCTTGGTAGACTCGGAAGCAAAAACCCTAAATTTAGGTGGAAAAACCTCAACTTGGCAACTGTGGATACAGCTACCAAAATTCAGATAAGATGCGAACCTTCAAGTCGGGGTAGTAGCGCTGTCCCGGGAATTAACGTCTAGTTCATGTGATCTATTGATCAGTCTAATAATCAGTTGCTAGAGAGTTATAAGTTATAGAATCATGAGTAGTGTAAGTAGGGACGTTCCGATACTACCGATATACCCATATCAGTTGTATCGGAACGTCCCTACCCAGGTATCGATACTTTTGTTTCGATACTGCAGGTATCGTATCGGTATCTGCAAAATCTGCAGTATCGAATGAGTACTTCCTTTTGGTGAACATAATTCTAAATTTTCGTAACATCTAATTTTCAACAATCTTGAAACTTTCTCAGTTTTGAAAAGTACCTACCTAGTGGGCTAGTGGGTAACTTGCTTTGAAAGACGCAATTTTGGTGGTAGTGTTTCCAATGACGCCGAATCAAACCAGTCAGTTAATCAGTTTGATATTGACAATGATAAGCGTTATATCGATCGTTATTAATGTTGCTGTTGTTATTATTATGTCGCTATCGTATTGTTGACTGTTGTATGTTCCTCGACCATAGGACAAAAATAGGTCGGATCAATCTTTTATTCAGACCCTTTTTTTATTACCTACTTATACTATTACGTGTATTACCTATACTATTTTCCTGTATATATTAAATGTATTATTTTACTATTATATTATTTCCTTTTGTATTGCTATACTCTTGTGATCACAAATTCTGGTTTCGTTTGCTTTCGAGATTCCGAGTCAATTAAGTTTACTTTGTCATTCGATACTGTATTTCGATACTGTATCGATATCGATACCAAATATCGTATCGAAAGCGGTATCGGAACGTCCCTAAGTGTGAGCAACAATCACACTAGTGAATTTATACGTGCATAATACATATTTAAGAACGTGTTTGCTCATTGAGGCTCTAGTTGGCAAATATACGTATGATCAGGGAACTATTTTCGATGTGTTAGGTGTTTCGAAGTGTTCGACTAAGGATAATCGTTAAACTCGTAGATAGCATGTTTGCACATTGTAGGAATAGTCTAGTTGGCAAATATGTTCAACTACGCAATATGTTCCGTGTTCAACTACGGATAATCGTTAAACTCAAAGGAAGTGTAAGCTACAATCACACTAGCGAATTTATACGTGCATTATGAAACTTTAAGAACGTACATGGTTCGAGAGAAAATAGGCGTCAGAAAAAATACTATCAGACTAAAGAAAAACTTTTGGTTTTTTTCCACGAATTTGGTCTGAGAAAAGTCTGGGAAGTATCATGTTATTTATTCCTCTTGGGATTAGCTGGTCCTACAACCTCTCCTCGACCAATTATAATCTATTATCCTTCTATTGATCAATCATTGCATGGGACTTCCTAAACATGCGGTACCTACCTAATCTCGGCTTATATGACTTGTTATTAGAGATTTTGTAGGAAAAACTTGGTACTTACCAATGTATTTGCGTGTTCCCGCATTCCGTTGAACCAATCCATGAAGATTCGAGTTCCGAATAGATGGAAGATGAAGATGAAACACTTTTCGCGCGAAACACGGAACGGAGTAAACTGCCGGAGACCGCCACGCCCGAACGCGGAACGAAGACTGGTCGAGACCGCCCGCCCGAACAAGGACCTGAGAAGACAGGTTGAGACCTGCCGCTCTCCGATACGAGCAGGTAGGCGGAGGGACCCACAGGCGGTCGCCTCGGTGCCCAGAAACTTCGTGTTTTCGAAGTTCACACTCGCGGTAGCGGGAACGTCTAGGGTTGTTCCGATATCGAGGGTCTTCCGATATTCGATATCGATAACGATATTAACCATCAACATCGATACACCGATAATAACCCAACAAAATATCGATATCAGCAATATCGAATGATATTACGCAATTTTTATGATTGCTCACAATTTTATGACAAAACTCTTTGTATTCACGTGATTA
Organism: Creontiades dilutus; assembly: GCA_031894815.1. Lineage (NCBI taxonomy): Eukaryota > Metazoa > Arthropoda > Insecta > Hemiptera > Miridae > Creontiades > Creontiades dilutus. The sequence goes on along the minus strand of JAVIWC010001043.1, from coordinate 4,297 downwards.
TATTACTACAATCTTAAACTGATTTTATAATGAATTATAATGTAAAAAATTGGGTAAATTGATATAAATTGGAAGCAATGTTCATTCCTTACTGTAAAATTTGATTGAAAACATTTTTTTTTTTTTTAGTTTAGCTAATATAAGTTACCCAAAACAATCACACAGTGAATTTCCAGTACGAAAACAGAAATAATTATTTGAGCAATATAATTCTGGTACATTTTTTAAAACTTTATATTGCAAATGTGCTGTTGGAATAGGCATAACTGAAACTCAAACCTTTTCACCCAAAGATAATATTTAGCAAAACTTACATGCATACATGGGCAGAATGAAATTTTAGTTTTTTTATTTAAAAAAATGTATTTGGATCAAACTAATATCATTGCCATTTGCGATTGAAAACCCGAATTTTTATTAAAATAGCTAACTCAAAATAATGCAATATCGAAATCCGATATTCACCTAAATCTTTCGATATCACGATAATATCGAAATCCTTATATCGATATAATATTGAAAATATCGAAAGAGAAATATCGATATTTATTGATATCGATAATATCGGAATATCCCTAGGAACGTCAGATCACGTTCGGTGACGGGCGCGTAGGTATGGGTATCGATCAGTGGCGGCTCCAGGGGGGGGGGGGCCATGGGGGCCCTGGCCCCCCCCCGAGAACTCCGGTTTTTTTTTGAAAGTCCCCAACAGGACTATACCAAAGTGCATTTTTGTTTATTTCAAATTATTTATTCCGAAATGTATATACAGGGTGTCCACCTTTCAGGTGGACCAAACTTTAAGGATCGATTCTACAACTAATTTGCGACAAAAAGTGCCCCTTAGACTTTTTTTTAGAGGCTTCATTTCCGAGTTATTAACGATTTAAGTTTTTTTTCGTGTTATCGACTTTACTTCACTAAAACAGCCATAACTCCCTTGTTTTTGGAGTAATCTCAAATTTGAGGAAACCGTTGGAAACAGCGTTAAATTCCCTATCCGTTTAGTGTGATACGCTATTTTTTAAAGCAATTTTCTGAAGTAAAAAAATAAGCCAAAGTCAAAGTTTTAATTTTTGTTCGAAAATCAACATTTTTCAGGTTAATTTATCGCCTGTAATAAATTGGAATATTGGTGTGCACTCAACGGAAAAAACTAGCCCAAGACCTCAGCTTTCCAACGGTATCATCATTTTTCTCTTTACATTTGAATAAACCTCGTAAAATGACGTTTTGATGCGAAAAAAGAAGGATTTTTCGTTAAAAATCGCAAACATTGACTTTTATCCGATTTGAGTGTTCTTCATTGTACCTATTAATTTTCCCGTTGTGATTCTTAATTTTTTTAAATCCTGAAATCCAAATGGTGACACTTTTGAACCATCGCGGCCGCCTCGAAACGGACTAATGCGATACCTGTCTACCAAATGAAAAAAACGGTTGATCGAATGAAATGCGCGTACATCTTCTCGGAAAAATACGAGTTTCATTTTTTTTCATTTCATATCACAAAATGAAACTAAAATAAAATAAAAATGAGCCTCTAGGAACAAAAATCACGGCAGCCTGTTCTCGAAATGGCCGCCTATTTGCAATATACATGGGCGGCATCTTCGCGAAACTGATCGCTAGACGTTTCGTAGAGTCCGTGCATGATTCATTCTCATCCATTTGGGGTTCAGGAACCAACTGAAAGGTAGACACCCTGTATATCGAGAAAAAAATTTCTTAAAATATTTTCAAAGACGATAATTCTTCATTTCTATAGAGCTTATAAATACAAACTCCTAATTTAAGGCACGTTGACATTTTTGTTCGCTATTCATAATAGGGGAAATTTCAAGTGCATAGCGGGCTGCCGCTATTACGAGGTTTGGTGGTTTGGTTGGGACTGGGGTTGGATTTTTGAGTTTGTGTCAGTCGTCAAGTGTGGTAGCATTGTAGTATCTCGTGAGTTGACTGAGTTGTGTAGTGTGTGATGGTGGTTGTTTGACTGCAAACAAACTTTTGCATAATCATGAAGAAGGTAAGTAGAACAGTTTTATTATGTATTTGTGTACTTAAAAAATTAGGAGAAAGAGGCTTAAATGTAGTAAGAAGGTAAAGCAAAATTCAAGGGCCAAAAACGGTAGAGGACAGACACGGCCATGGGTTTAGCTTTGCTTCTAGCGACACGTCGGAAACACTTTCTAAACCGTTTCAACGAAGTTAATAGATGTCTAAATACGCTTTAAAAGTTTTTCCGAGTTTTGCTTTTATATTTTAAGGTGACGTCAGATAAATATCTAATCGTAACCAAGTTGAAGTTCATTTAGCATATGAGTCAGTATCATTTCAAAGGAATAAACAAATGTATTTGAAAAACGATTAAATCATTTAATGATTAAATCGTTAAGTACTTATAATTAGAATCATAATTACATAACATGTATATCAAACTACTACTATCTCCTAGGTAAAGGTATTAATAAACATGTATTGCTGGGGGGGGGGTGCTAAAAATAAACACAAGTTTCACTTGTGGCCCCCCATAACATGTATATCAAACTACTATGGAATCCTGGAGCCGCCCCTGGTATCGATACCCAATATTTTCACCGTTGAGTATCGATGGGCCCTTCAAAAATAAACGAGTATCGATACTTCAATTCCGATATTTCGAAATATCGGAAAATGTTTTCTCACTAGCTTAAAAAAATTGGTTTTAATATTTTTCTTTGGTCGATTTTCTTACTAGTCAAAGAACTCACCAACAAATCTTTGGGTCCATTTCTCACTTGTAATGGAATCTGGAATGTAAAGGAATAGTGGCTTTAATACTAGATGAATAACAGGGAAAGAAAAAGTAGGAAGTCAGAAGTAGGAGGCTATAGCTACTGTTACTGTTACCTTACCTCTCAAAATTTCAAAAAACCAACACAAAGATTATCTTCTGTTCTGTTTAAGTAGATACGATTACTTTGTGCTTCCGAGTCTACCAAGGTAGCGGAAGCATTGTTTTCATTTTCGGAATGTGAAAATTTTTTTGACTCCAAAATCAAAAATTCCACTCGAATTTTGCGTTTCAGACCTTTCTGAACAATTTGGTTCCGTGTCTGTATGTCAGCAAATCCTTGTTACGGGCAAAACTACACGAAGTTATAGTCCGATTTTGATGAAATTTTCAGGGATTGTGCGGGTTGGGGTGTAGAAGGTCCCTATAGGTTTCATGACCCCCGGATCAATGGTAGCCTCTGCTCACGCGCAAACGTGAAATCCTTGTTACGCGCATAGCTCCGGCAGTTCTAGACCAATTTCGATGAAATTTGCAGGAATTGTTCGGTTTGATGTGTAGATGGTCCCCTATGGGTTTTATGACCCCCGGATCAATAGTAGCCTCTGCGCATGCGCAAACGTGAAATCCTTGTTACGCGCATCACTCCGGGAGTTTTTGACCAATTTAGATGAAATTTTCAAAGATTGTTCGGTTTGATGTGTAGATGGTTCCCTATGAGTTTCATGACCCCCGGATCAATAGTAGCCTCTGCACATGCGCAAACGTGAAATCCTTGCCACAAGCATAACTCCGGGAGTTCTTGACCGATTTCGATGAAATTTTCAGGGTATATTTCATAGTTTGTTCAATAGATGAACATGCCTACCTTTATTTTCTCAAGTTATGCTCCTGCATAACAATATATTTACCCTAATTCAAAATTTACTTCACCTAATTGAACGAAGTTCTTTAGTCAATAATGATTTTCAATGATCTATAAAGTCATGTTTTGGATACGAGGAAGCTATTTGCCACACCCACTTGGCAGACGTTTTTTGTTCACTTAAGATTTTGGTTTAGTATGTGAAAATATTTCAGCTCATTCAATTTTCATTATGGAAATTTCGAATTTAGGAGAGGGGGGGGGGGGGGGGGGGGGGGGGGGGGGGGGGGGGGGGGGGGGGGGGGGGGGGGGGGGTATGGCCTAATCATTCCAGCAATCATCATAAATACTCAAATTCCGAGCCTATTTCCGGATGTAATGCATGTATTCCTTACCAATAAATTTTCAGTCAAAACTTTTCATTCAAATTTTGAGATTCACGTATCTTGAATTGCAAACCAACAACTTTTGATGTGTTGAAGTTGTTTTGCTGGTCGATTGAAAGGTTCATCATTGAATATATTTAACTGACAACACATCTCTGGTAGGTACGTACCAACTACGTGCAACTCTATGTCGAGTAATTACATCAAACCTTCCGATGTTTCAAGTGTAGTCAGACGCCTCGAGACTTCTTCAGTTGGCGCAGTAACTACCTC
>JAVIWC010001042.1:0-22649 GCA_031894815.1 Creontiades dilutus | reverse complement strand
TTCAAAAAAAAAACAGATTTTTTGTTTTAATATTCTTTATTTTATGGAGAACCAAGAGAAAAAAGAATTTTAAAAAAATATCAGCGGGAAGTGAGTTAGAGAAACGTTCGAACTGCAAGGTCCGCTAGTGCAGGCCCGCACCATAAGCAGGTTCCTCGTCTTCCTCGTCCTCGCAACGAATCGAGAAGTATATGAAATTTCGTCTTATTCTTCATGATAATCTTTCTAAGTCATGTATACTATAATCTAGATATAGACATTTAAAAATAGATCTGAAAGATATGAAGTGAGGTGAAGCCTGCGGGATCCGGAGGGAACAGTAATTACTTTAGAAAATGGTGTCTTCTGAAAAACGATGTTTTTCAGCACAAATACCTCATTACCGCCGTTATTGTACAACTTAAAGCCTCAATGTTTTTTAGAATGTTAATAAAAACCTAATGCACAAACTCTGCCATGAGTTTTGAGTATTTTTTCCTACAACATCAGATGAGTTTTAATGCTTTTTGAAGATTGTATGCCTAAACTTGAAGTTTTTTCCACACTCCCTACATTTTTTTGTAGCCATCATGCAGACATTTCCATGGCTCCGTTTCTTCAGAATAATATACTTAACCAAAACAAAACGAAAAATAGGGTGATAAGTCGAACAGAAGCTGAGAAAATGGGGCATGTAACTGACTGCTTTTCAATGGGATTTCATCAGTCCCGAAAAATTACCAACTACCCTTAATATCGCAAACCCCAGCTTGCCTAAGGGGTTCAAGCTGAAAGGGTGCCCGCATTGCTACTGAAAAAAGGCGGTCACGTTAGCATGGGGATGGAGTAGATCTATTAAGGTAATAATACATTGCATGATAGAAACAACCTCTGGCAAGCGATATTTGAATTAGTAGAAGTGGCGGCAAATAACATCAAGGCCATGGCCATAGTAAGATGTTGAGCCTCTCATATTGTTGTTTTCTCATACCATAACAAACTGTCATGACACGCTGTTATTCCCGCCTCATTGCTTGCTTAGCTGTTCTGCAACCTGCACCACATTAGGAGGGACTCCCGCACAACGCCCCGCTATCTTCCCTTCCTCAACCTGTGGGAAGATCCTCTGTTTATACGCTGTAACCTCGTCCTTCAAGCCATTTAGTCCCTCAGCAATCTGCCTCGCCATATCCTGCAGGTAGGTACTCTCACAGTCAACAATATTGCCTACCAGCTACCATAGCCTTATCACTCCAGTCTTCAAGTCTAAAAGAAGACCCGTGGTCACGAAGGGAGGATGTGCACTGCACTTGTTTCTTAGGATCAGTCGCTTGTTAATTTTCAATTAATCGATTTGAAAAACGGTTCTTGTTTTTTTTCTCTTTTTTCAATGATGTTCCTCTTCTGTTTTCCAGCGAGATGTTTTACGCAAAAGATAAAAAGTGAGTGAGCCTGTGTACGAGTATCAATCGATTCAAAAATTTATTCTCAGGATTTACAGGAAGAAACTTTTTTTTGATAACTATGAAGTTATTCGGTTCAGTCTCTTCAAGAACGTTGAGATAGAAGGGATATGGGGAAAAATGAGGCTAGCCGAATCTATGGTGCTGACTGGTCGAGATTGCCGTCGGTTGATAAACTCCGTGAGTGGAATGGATATTGAAAACTCTCTTCGGAATCCCTGGGACATTGCAAATGGATTAAAAAATTGAATCCTCAGGGGTAGAAAGGCATGCATTGATTCCTAGATGGGAAACTATTCTAGCATTGGGACGGTCATACATTGAAAACTCATACCAAGACCCCGACGATTGAAGACCAGACCCCTTCGTTGCCACTCTGTGAGCGTTTTCATTCCAATAAAACGAACGATGTGAGCTTATAAGTGCCGTGGTTTGGTGTTTTATGAAGAACTGAGAGTAGACTCTGATTTACGAGATGAAAAGACCCCATTAACTGAGGAATTTCCCTACAGAGGAGTGAACCAATCACGAGCGCTTCGGTTATTATTGTGGCTTTGACGTTTCGTTCCCTCACCGCTGGGAGGCTTGATCCCTTTAGCTGAGGGGTTTATCCGTAATTTCGAACAACTGGATCCAGAGATCCGATGGGGGTGGGGGTTGAACAAAGAATCACTAATATCTCCGAGTGAAGTGATCGAACCCTCTCGCACTGAATATGTGATTCTTTATTCAGTAAATTACTAATTAATAGCCCAAAAACAAGGATAGTTAATGTGTGAATGCAAAACTTCAGATTTATGCTCAATTAGTTGGATACAGACACAGTTATACAACTTTATAAATAGGTTTACACTCCCAAAACAAATAAACATGATGGAACCTCACATTGAACGGATTCTAAAGTCAATTCGAGTACACCCATAACAAATTAATCGAGAAACGTGAAAATCATTGCCTATTTTTCACGAAATTGATACGAAATGATCTCTCCCATAATGTACATGTGTACGCCTAATTAGGCAACATTTTGGATAACACACTTTTTTCGTTTGTTTTTTAACAATGGAAACTCTTTTGATAGACGAAGAAGCTCACTATTAAAGAGTAAATTAAAAAACTAATTATTGAAGTGGAAAGCATGCCCAGGTGAACTGTACGCTGGCTTCGAGGACTAAGAAAGTGGGGAAAAAAGAGACTGATAAAAAGAAGTTCCCATATAGAATGAACGTTAGTTATGGAATGACAGAAAATATTCTTATCATGCTTAATGAGAATGTTATGGAGTTTCTGCCCCCAATTAGTTGGCGATAAAGTCTTTCCGTCTCCGCACCCCAAACATTGGATCACTAGATACATGTTTGGCACTGCACCATGACCTATTAATATGCGTAATTATGCAGCCATCGTGAGCGCATAGACTAAGCTGCGATGCATGAAATAGGTTTCATTTCTACCCCCACAGACACAAACTAAGGTTATCTACCGATCCAAGACCACCTCTGAATGGTGCTTAACGACGCCACGACGCAAACGATAGCCTCAACGTCTTCAAAAACCCAACACACATAATCGGAAGGAATTTAAAAAATTGTTGGAGTTCTTGACTACTCACTGAAACATGCTGCGCAACTGTGACCCCAGCAGTTAAGCTATATTTTGAATCAGTTGGTGTTCCTCGACCGCACCTCAACAATTGGTACCGGATGAAGTAGTTGTGGGCAACCTCTCAGTTTGAGCCCTTCAGAGAAAGCCTGGAGCTGGATATTTAATGAAATGAGACAGTACCGAGCACACCACCCTTGACCTATTGGGTAGTTGGAAATGGTAGAAAGAGTAGAATGATATGTTATTCGGTATTTGTTCATACTGAATGAAATGAGACAATACCGAGCACACTAGCCTTGACCTATTGGGTAGTTGGAACTGGTAGAAAGAGTAGAATGATATGTTATTCGGTGTTTGTTCCTATAAGCCGAAGTGATGGTAAACCATACGTCAGCTGGGAATCTATCACAGGCCATATCCACACACAGGAGGATCCCCCTGACATTCCCACCACCCAATGACAACATCTCATCATATCTCGCTTCATGTATTGGCAGCATACTCAATGAAATGAGTGGAACCAAATTTAGTGGTCCGGGTGAAATTGCAGCAACTAGCCATTTCTTGGTAGATGGCGAGCAGATTAACAGTTGAAAGAATGGTCAGGTTCTTTACTTTGCCATCACCTGTTTTGATACCAATATTCCATTTCCCAACAAAATCGTAATTCATTTTTCATAAAGGAACTTGATAGAATTATAATAATCGCACATTTGAAAATTGTATAATCTTTTTGGACATCATAAATGGTCACATTTTTAAATGTATAATTTCGCAGTTTTCAAAGTGTTACAAGAACAATCACTATGACCTGACCATCTTTCCGTCAACATCCTTGTTCATAAGCGCAAACAACATAACTGTTAGGTGAAAGTTTTTCACGCTTCTTCAATTAACGGTCGGCTCCTGAAATGACGTTCGGGGCGTATGGCCTATTGGCCACTCGGGTACCCTCTGCTAGAGTAACAATTACTCACCTCCTTCAACCTTTTGTGAAGCACGATCTAACTACAGTAATTCCGTGGACTCTCTGGACGCATAAAAGGGAAGGTAAAGGCGAGTGATTAAGCTGCTAAACCAATAATGCCCCTGTAATAGCACAGTGGGAGGGGTTTTCGAAGAAAATTTTTTCTAGAGAGGCGAGGAGTAGAGCAATTACAAGGAGGGTCCAGTGATTGGTAACTTAATGGGGGGAGTAATCTGGAAACGGAGCGACTTTATCTGCCTACAATCATCTAGACCACTACCTGGCAAGGAGTACTGCACCCGCGCCTGCTCGGACCTCATAGCCTCACCATTCTCACCGAAATGAAAACTCAACGAACACACCCATGTATACATAACATGCTAAACTATATTCATCACATATGCTGATGTTGCTGGCTTATCAAAAATTCTTTTTTCCTACAATTTTTGGCTTTTAAAAGAAATTCTGAATAGTGGAAAATCATTACTTATGACAGGTTGAAAATATTTAATTAACCATGCCGATTATACGGTTGAAAAATATGGAGGATGAGGGGCACACCTAAACATTTTTCATCGACTTAGTTGAAAAAAGTAGTTGTTGCAGGCGAAAAATTTGAAGGGCAAATACAAATAATTATAATTAGATTGGAAAACTATAACCGACATCACTGAGAGGAATCCCGTGAGATAAAAAGCTTCAGGTACAATATACTTAAACGGAGCTATTTCAGGAAACGGGATGGGAAACTAACCGTATTTATTACGCTCTCGGCTTTCGAAAACTGTGGGAGAGATCACGATACAGTGAGTATGATTATATAGTCCTGATCGCAATAGGTATGGTAGATTTAAACATAATTGTTAGAAGTTAAGAGTTGATTATAATCATAATTATAATATAATTATTTGTTTCTCATTCAGCCTGGGGGATAGTGCTACGGAAAGGGACGCCAGAACTAGAGAGCTGGGTTAAGGAACTCAGGAAATTATTACACAAAGGTTTATTTTTAACCATTAGATAGCCCTCCTACGTGGATCACCTAACTACCATATTACTACACAGCCGGAGATGATGCTTCATAGGTTCGCTCAGGAAAGAAACCCACGAATAGGACAAATGAAATTTAACGAGATAAAATAGAAATGCATGCGAAGAGTATGCTTCCGCTAGCTCTCCTCTACATGTTTCTCATTTTTGATAACATCGACTCTCTCGTTAAGGACAACTCTGCCATTGGTGAGCGAACGGATGATGGTACATCACCCAAAATGGTTTCATGCGATTCACGGAACTAATTCATGTCTGAATCAAACAGAGAAACTGCCATATTACATCAAAAGTTTGAGAGATTCACATTTTTTTATATTTCAACCCTTGAAGATGGTCTACAGCGATACCGACGAAGGAGGATCATCGTAGGCCCATTTCTGATCCAAGTATCATCAATTTAGGTCCAGTAGTTGCGAAGAAAAGCTTTGGACGAAAGGATATTTCATTATTCAATTTTTGGATTTAACGCAACTCAAATTGTTCAACTTTTTTTCATGATCGATTTCAGAGTTTATTATTGGAAATAATAACCCAATAGAGGGCAGCTAAGGGGCCCTAGAGAAGTGGTTTGAAACCACACACACACACACACACACACACACACGGCTCCAGTAACTTATGTCAAGGAAGCGATGATGTGTGTAGCTACCCCTTATAAATGATTAAAACAATTAATTATTAATTGAAGCTTCAGGTATTGATATGCTGAATGGGAAGAGGGAAATAACCAATTCCATAACGTTTTACTCTGATGAGGACGAGGTCCAACAATTAACGACCAATACGACGCTCATTTCTGCTTCTTCTAATCTGAGATTTTCGAATGGAAATAATTCTTTAGTTAGCCTAAATATTTTTGAACTAAAATGTAATTCACTAATTAAAGAGTAACGCAATTTTTATTTGGGTTCAGAGTAGCTCGTTGAGTTGTGATAAATTTGTAATTATAAGGGAAGATGCGTTGCGTTAAAAACGAGTTTAGGGATGACGATACCTCCAAAATCCAACTTATCTTGGGTAACAGAGGTTGGGCAGCTCCACGGAGCGCGCACTCACTCCGGGTAAACACCTCGTGACGACCATTTCCGGCAATTAGGGCTGCAAACATTTGCTCTGATGATGCCTACATCCTACCGGGGTGAAACATTCGGTTGTTCGGAACACCCTGTATTTGGCACGAAAGCAACTTGATACAACACTATGACGCGGCCTCCAGTCTTCAGGGATCATTTCTCCCAACAAAACTGTCGGATTCAAAACGTGGATAACAGCGTATGTTCGCGAAACACAAAGTAAAAGGTTCCCTCTTACCAAATAAACTTCTTCATTCATGTTGAAATTAAAGTAATATTTTGATCTATGGAGGAACTATCCTGTATACAACAATACCGATCACAGACTGGACGTTACTATGGCATTATAGTTATCGTGGAATTATTGGTCGTAACTGCTCTAACTTGTAATATTTTTTTTCATTTTCACTTTGCGATGAAAACAGCTGTTGAATAGTTGATCATGAACGCAAGCCAATTGAATAATAAACCCCAGTGAAAGAATTTGCAGCGTTTTTCATTTCAAGTCGATCTACTCGCTTTAGGTTACTGTCTCAAGTGTAATATTGGCCCATGTTCTTGGGGAAGGTCTTGGCGTTTTACCAATAGCTTAAACTTGAAGGCATTTGGGCATTTAAAGCACTTCTACATACATTCTGTCTACAATAATATGATAAATTGTTATATAATGTTCGGGCTACAAGTTTTTATAATTCAACAGTTTTAAAAGAAGATGCATTTCTATCAATTACTGTACATAAGTGTTTCTTAACACAGTTTAACATACCGCCACCCTTTTCACTACAATCCAGGTTAAAATGTGTGATTTGTAATTTGATCTTGTGTATCTTCTAGGATTTGTCATTTCACTCTCTACCGCTCTGTGGATAATGTAAACGATGAATTTTGGATTGCTAGATAACGTTAATTACGGCCTCCACTATGACGAATTAACGGATGTAGGGAGTAAAGGGCTAAACATCCCGGAAATAGTTTCAGAATGCGCCGCCACAGAGCAGCACCAAAATGAGCCAAAAGTAGTTCCCTGATTTCTCGGTTACGACTACGAATTTTTTTGATGTAAAACTTGATTTGTAAACTAGACTAGTACTAAATTCACGCTACTTATCCATTTTTTTTTAAATATTTAAAATAACGTTTTTTTTGTTTGTAACTTTATTGTAAAATAAAAATTAAAAAAAAACAGGTAGTCATTTTGTAGAGCATAAATTAAAAAAAATATTGCCGTTTAAATATTGAAAATCGGTCAACTCAATCAATCGGAATCATTTTTTGAATATTTATCTCAGCGCCTGGCGGCTGCCGACGTGCGACGTTGCAATTTTTCGCTTCGTGTGAAGAGTGAGCGCTAGGAAGGCCCGCCACTCGCCACACCTTCTTTCCCGCGGAACATTGGGCCTATTTGATCGCACGTCTTCAGCTCGTTAGAATCGTTCTTCGCTGTGATTGTTGCGGAGTTCACTTTTTCAGTGTTCAGTGTTATAAAAAAAAAAAATCTTCCCAATGCACCGTTTTAATAAAAAGATTGTAAATGCCGCCGAATACGCTGTTGATGGTTTTGTGGTCTGTTTGCACCTAAATTTTTTTGTTCCTCAATTTTACAAATATGAATAACATCTTTATCTGACACAGTTGAAGAGCTTGAACACCATTTTCAGATAAACCCTACAAACTATTACGCAAAGTTATTGGATCATCTGCTGTATTTGATACGATCAGAAAAATGTCACTCATGCAGCATGATCGTATAAGCGAATTTTCTTAAATGATCGTAGGTATTACGAATAAATTTATGTTAAATTGTTATGAAGTTTGAGCACTTTAGGAACAAAGGTAATGTTAATTATAAATCTATAGCAAATTAATTTTTTCTTAGTAATATTCCAACGTAAAAATAAACTTGTGGATTTTCTCAAAATGTATATAGTGTTCTTATCAATTTCAAGCCGTTATTGAAATTCAAGTACATTTTTCAGAAAAATTTTGTGCGTACATTTTTAATTGTCCAAGTTCATGTTTAATCAACTTTCTTTTAGTAATATTCAGCTAAACAAATATAAATTTCTTGATTTTTAGCCGTTTTTAGTGAAGTTTCATGTAATTGTTTTAAATTGAACCAATTTAATGTGCTACAAAAATGCTGCCCAAAGAACTCATCCTTTTGGTTTATTATTCAATAATAAACCATTGTAATCGCTCCGAAAAAAAAAAAAAAAATTCTAACCCACCCTGAAAATTTCATGGTTTACGTTTCAAAGGGTGTAGAATCCGAATCTGCAATAAAAAATTTTCCGTCCGCACGCCGTACGCAAGATTTCTCCCAAACGGCTGGAGCAAAAGATCTGAAAGTTTCAGGAAACATCCATCCTGGTCCGACGACTCCCCAATTCTTGAGCCAGCTCTCTCACTCAATTTAAAATGCCCTTTAAGTTTTGTAAAATCCCTAAAAACCTCAAAGCAAGTCGAAGCGGCCCAAATTTATACCTATTTGAAGAACATACCATGAGGAATCGAATGAGCCCCTCCCCAGGTCCGTAGGTCAAACCATTCCCGATGTATGGCGACAACATTTGAGTTTTTTGGTTTATTGCTGTTTGTTTGTAACCTAGTGATGCCGATAGCGTCGAGTTGTAGTGAATCTGGATACTGGAGTGATAGCCGATGTGGATACTTGTAGTTTATAGCCGATAAACGGGTTGAAGCATTCTGATATTCATGAAACGCTGGTAATATATAGGTAAATATTATTCAATATTATTACTGGGGTAAATAAGTATTCTTTCACTGGGGTTTATTATTCAATTGGCTTGCGTTCATGATTTGAATTTCTACTGAGCTTTGGAGTGTGCGTGTTCCACAGGATAGAGCGATTATTGAATTTCAGGAGATATGCACGGAGCACTTAGATCTGTTCTCAACGAAAATACGTATTTGGATTGATCAGTTGATCAAGTCCATGTCGCGAATATACTGAGTAATAGTTTGTCACTACCCTTGTTTTGTGTTTGAACCTATGTAATACTGTATTCAACTAGTTCAGCTTTCAGTTGAGTTTTATCAATAATAATATCAACTAAGAACACAGAAATCTTGACCATGTTAGAAATATTGTAACCTTATCTATTATTTTATAGTAATGGTTGAAGTTTTAATAAGGAAAGAGTGCGCTGTCTTCACAAAAAACTGATGGCATAGACTATAAAAACGTTGCAAATTCTTTCACTGGGGTTTATTATTCAACTGGCCTGCGTTTATGATTTGAATTTCTACTAAGCTTTGGAGTGTCACAGGATACGGCGATTATTGAATTTCAGGAGATATGCATAGAGCACGTAAATCTGTTCTCAACCAAAATACCTATTTGGATTGATCAGTTGATCATATTTGTGTGCCTCCTGAAATTCAATAATCTCTCTATCCTGTGAAACACGCACACTCCAAAGCTTAGTAGAAATTCAAATCATGAACGCAAGCCATTTGAATAATAAACCCCAGTGAAAGAATTTGCAGCGTTTTTTTCGTGTTTTCGATCTTCACTCAACAAAACGGCTATAACTCACATGCAGTATTATGTAATGTAAGAGTTGAGGATACCGTTGGAGAGTGCGTTAAATTTCCTATCTAGCGCCAAACCGATTTTGTTTGCTCACGTCAAATTGGCGAAAAATTACTTTACAAAGTAAATTTCAAGAATAAAAACAGCGAAGCAAGTCGAGGTTCTTACGCTTGGCAATGGGTTTCAAATAAGTACCTATGTATTTTTACTAACAAAATTTATCTGTTTTATTTTCTGAAGGGGCAGTTTTAAATTTGTGCAAACATTTTCTAATACGTAATTACAGTAAATTCAATCAACAGCACTTCGAAGCTCTAGTCGATTTTGTTTAATTTGATCTCCGCAATCCTTTATTCTTTTGATGGGATGATCTCTCGTATCAATCCTGATGATACGCCTCTGATGGAGAGAATGAATCTCTGGTTCCAAATGAACGGGTATCGGCCCACTAAACTCGAGCAGCAATGGGATGGACGAACATCAACTTTAAAAACAGGTCAGAAACTGAAACCCCCTGTTCGTCATGATGGACGTCAAAAGAAAAATAACTTTCCACTCAACATGAAGAAAAATACGTAGAACGATTTTTTAAAAGCATTATGTTTAAAAATAGTTCAATTTTGTTTAAAAAATAGTCGTTTCTTTCGATTACAAGACTTGCATACTTACGTCTAACTTGTTAAAAAAGTTTATTGTAATATAAAAAATTAGATCTAAAACAAAAATATTATTACAAAAATACAATATAAATTTTTTTAAAAAAATTTAAAAATCTGGGGGTGCCAGCACCCCGTAAATCCGCTTATGGACGTCAGGATTGATTCGAAAGAATAATGGATTGCGGAGATCAAATGAAACAAAACCGAAGAGAGCTTCGAAGTGCTGTTGACGCCAAAAGCAAAAGGAAACATATATGCATTCCACAAAATGGAGGCCATTTTGGAAATTTACTGTAATTACGTATTAGAAAATGCTTGCACAAATTTAAAACTGCACCTTAGAAGATATAACAGATTAATTGCATTAGTAAAAATGCATAGGTACTTATTTGAAACCCAATATCAAGCATAAAAACCTCGACTTGCTACGCTGTTTTTTTGCATTCAACTGAAGCTTTCTCGACCAAATAAAATGGTAACATTTTTTTTTTATATATATCATTCGAAAGCTCACCTTTTGGCGTATTTTTTAAGCTACAGGCACCTCATCAGGTAAAGGTAGTTAATGGTGAGGTAATTTTTCACCAACTTGATGTGAGCAAACAAAATCGGTTTGGCGCTTGAAAGATAGGATATTTAACGCACTTTCCAACGATATCCTCAACTCCTACTTTACATAATACTGTATGTGAGTTATAGCCGTTTTGCTGAGACAAGGTCGAAAACACGAAAAAAATCTTAGAAGTAGAATAACTCAAAAACTAAGAGGGATAAAAAAAATCTCTTTGTTGGAAATTGGTTTTAAAATACGTAGGTGAAATACTGCGCTCCTTATCTGATACACCCTGTATGACAGTGCTAATACTAGTGAACTCTCTCCACGGTGTAAGTACACCGTACATGTTTGACAGCCGCCGTGATGTATAGGCGCATAGAAACGTGCCTATAGGTGGCTTATTGTTATACCTAACCAAATAATTATCAAATAATTTAGTTAATTTTCGGTTGACAGTATATATGAGGAGCATACTTTCAAACAGGCACATATCCATTCAGACAAAATGTTCAGGAAGTGAAAAAAAAAAAAAAAACGATTTGCAGATTAGTGGAGATGTTTTTCTGCAGTTTCTCATTGGAGTTATGTGTGAGAAGGCACAGATGAAGATGCCTCAGAATATGAATCAATTTTCTCCAAAACATGAGGCTGTATATCCATTTTCATTTTGGAAATGTGCCCTTTTGATCAAAACTCATGGATTTGTGCCTTTTTGAAAAAGAAAGAATTCATTCTCCATTCTGTAGGTTTTATTGAAAACTTTACCTGACTCCATATTTCCATTTGTCATGCCTGCCATTTATCGAGTCTTGTGTAAATATTCAACGACAAGACGAAGGCGCAATGGTTCTTTTTGGATATGTGCCTTTTTGAAAACCCACGACTTATCGCCTGACGAAATTCGGAGGATATGTGCCATTTCGATTGCGAGGCACTGAAAAAACGTCTGCCAAGTGGGTGTGGCACATAGCTTCCTCGTATTAATAACATGACTGTATAGATCATTGAAAATTATTATTGACTGAAGAACTTCGTTCAATTAGGCGAAGTAAATATTGAATCAGGGTAAATTCATTGTTATGCAGGAGCATAACTTGAGAAAATAAAGGTAGGCATGTTCAACTATTGAACAAACTATAAAATATACCCTGAAAATTTCATCGAAATTGGTCAAGAACTCGCGGAGTTATGCGCGTATCAAGGATTTCACGTTTGCGCATGCGCAGAGGCTACTATTGATTCGGGGGTCATGAAACCTATAGGGGACCATCTACACCCCAACCCGCACAATCCCTGAAAATTTCATCAAAATCGGACTATAACTTCGTGTAGTTTTGCCCGTAACAAGGATTTGCTGACAGACAGACACACAGACACGGAACCAAAATTGTTCAGAAAGGTCTAAAACGCAAAATGCGAGTGGAATTTTTGATTTCGGAGAAAAAAAATTTTCACATTCCGAAAGTGAAAATAATACTTCCGCTACCTTGGTAGACTCGGAAGCAAAATGTAGGGGACGGATTTGTTACCTTTTGATGCAAACACATAACTTTAGCCCCGGATTTGATGTGGATGTGTACTGGTTTGTTCGGAAATGATAGGGGGATCTGATTCAACACATATTCTGAGATAGAAAATTGAGAAAAAAACGTTTTCTCCCAGATTTGGATATGTGCCTTTTTGAAAGTAAGCTCCTCATATACTGTCAACCGAAAATTAACTAAATATATGCATCGCAAACTGACGGCAAGTTCCTTTTTCCATTTTGCTATGAAACGGCGATCGGTCGGTCATCTTCTTTATCTTTTCTTAGAACACAAAAACCATCCATCCATCCATCCATGTATCCATTTTTTTCTCAAATTTTCATCTGAAGGAAATCTTTCAACAATGGGAATTCAAGTGAGGACGTTTTCAGAAGTTAACCAACGTTAAGCCTAACTATAAATTTAGGGCTACACGAGGCACGTCAATAGTAACCGTGGAATGATAAATAGTAATTAATCACATCAAACTATAACTTTATGTAGGTAATTAATTTCTAATTATCCGAATGCGGCGCAGCAACATATTTCAATTATACGCACTGATAATTTCACTTGATAATATTATAAGAAGGAACGAAGCATAAATAACTTATAGCAAGAAACGTAACCTGGCCGTTCAGAATCAGCGATTATCAGCAGTTGCGAACAATTCAGCAAGTAAATACAACCGGACGTACGGTATTTATACTACAAATGCTTGTAGGGGATCTCGCTCGGGAGTTTTGAAGTGGGGACGGAACCCGGCGGTCGGTCCCACTCACCTCCCGACGCCTGTCGCTTCTAGCTACCGACCCCGCGCGGAGCGGCAACACCGCGCCTGGAGGTAAATGTTGCGATATAATGAAAAAAGGATTACGATCGAATGGATTGACCGATTTTTAGTTTAAAAACTGTAAAATTAATGAAAAAATTAGCTCTTTAAAATGACTACCTGCGATTTCATAATTAAAGTTTGTAAAGTTAATTTTCACTTCAAAAAATTTTTATTTACAAAAATTAAAAATTATTTCTTCAGTAGCGTGAATTCTAAAAACTTACTGAACACAAAACTGCTTTTATTGATAAAATATCATGAAAACTGGCCGAGAAATTAGGGAACTAAATATGCCCGCATAGGTGCTGCTATCTGTTGGGCTAGAATCAAATTAGAGGGCCGGGATGTTTAGCCCGATTCGCATCCATCCGATCGATGCACTGGGAAGAATGACAGAGGACAAGTCTTAGTAATGACCAACAAACGATGTTCAGTTAACTGGGATGGAATGCTTACATAATCAGACGAAATTCCTTACAACTTGCATCTCTCACCTGGAACTGTGGAGTCACATAAATTGACGGAGTTCTTAAAAAAAAAAAAAACTCGCCATCAGCACCTAAAGAATTGGAATATGAATGGGATGGTTGACAGCAGAAACACCACCAGTTGCTGTCAATAAAAGGGGCAATTATTCCGTGAAGAGTTTGCAAATCTTTGGGAAGTCAGAAGAAACTCCTTTCTAATTCGTTTTGTTCTCCTAACAAATTCATAATTAGTTAATTCGTTTACTCCAGTTCAATTCGGATCCTAACAATGTTGTAATCATTTTGCTATACTTTTCGTAATTTCGTTATTGCTCTGTTTCATTATGCAGTTTTATTATTATGATTATTTTTTTTAGATAAAGAGTTTGTAAGACTTGAATTTATTTATTTCTCTTTCAAGTTCTAAAAAAATGAATGTTGTTATCATTCAGATGGGAATTTTTCTGATAGCTCCTTGCGGTACGAGGTTTTGAAATTTAATCAATTATGCTGTTATTAAGCTTCGAAAAGTATAGTGTAAGTCTATGGCGCCATTAAATTATCATTTACGAGTCAGTTTGCACTTTTTCTGTGATTTCTCATCAAAAAAAATGTTGTATTTGAATTTTGAAAAAAATAACAATTGCTCCACAGTAAAAAACTGTCGTGAATTCATCAGCAACTCCATCACATGTTTGGATTTTATCAGCAAAATAAGAAAAATAGAGGAAACAACTCAGGCCCACATTTTCCTGACTGAAATGATATTAGAAAAAGGAGGTTGTAACCTCAATTAAAATATTTTACTGTTGGTTTCTAAAAGAGAAGGAATCCTAGTACCGATGCTTTCTGTAATTATTGCCAAAATAAGATACCTTCAAAAGAATACCTAGTTGGTGTACTTTTCTCATTGAAAAACTACTTTTGGAAATTTTAAAGGAAAATACTGCATCTGTTGATGTTTTTAGAACATGGTCAAGTCTATCTAATGTGGTAGTTGCCATCAAATATAAATCGTCCATGTATGCAAGCACCTATTCATGTCCCAAGGAACCCAATGCAGCCAAGACAGATGTCTACAAAACAGATGCCATATTTCAAACCACAGAAGAGTTGGTGAAAAACTCGCACTGGCCTTCTGCCGTCAGAAATACAAAGTATTCCATGCAGTCCGGGCGGACATTTACCAGTAAAAATGTGTTTGTAAAACCGTTCTCAGGAAACTCGTGGATGTCAACTTGTTCGATCTTAAAATGCAAGAGCAGTTCGTAGTTCATTATGATAGTGAGGGAGGGAGCGGTAGCATATTTGTTTTGCAAAATCGTGATTTCACTAAAATAATATACAGCCCGCGGACTTAGGGGCGTCCCTCTAATGCTTGCATTACGTACTAACATAATAGACATATAATTTTGGATTCTGCCTTTGAGATTGGTACAAACAAACGTGTGGACCCTACAATTTCGATTGGCCGAACTCTGTCGTTCTTATCGTTTTTTAAAATAATGATTGAATAGTTTTCGTAATATATAGTTTTATACTGTTGATCTTTGTTGTAACACATTTTATTCTAATTAATTTGTTATTTCCTAATGACGGGAAGGGCAATAACATTGCTCCAAGGGAGGATATCACTACGATGAACTTCCTTAACCGACTCAACGCGGGACCAAATACCAAGACATAAGCCCCAGACGGGAAAACATTTTAGTGCGGTTTTTATTGAAAACTCGATAAATGTCTTCCTAAATGTATATAAGAATGTTTAGATCCATAAGGGGGCGATTATGAATTTTTTCGGACCATGGCGCCAGTGTGGTGCCTCACGTGAGCGGGGATGGCCAAAGGTATTCCAATACACACAACCAACTACGTTGATTGCTCTGTATGACGACAAATTCATTTAGAATCCACTTTGTTAGTTTGTAAATAAATGTTTATCTGGCTATCTGGGATGCTTGACTAACCCCTGCCGCCCCCCCCCCCCCCCCACACACACACACACTTTTTTTTTTTTAATGACGTCTTTGAGGGGAGATAATTTTTTTTTTTAAATCAGTATGTTTATTCAATGTCATTTAAATGGTCCAAGTTGTTCACCTATTATGTTTGATACCAACAATTTTCTTTCTAACCACTTATTCTCATGGAAGGCCGTGTCACGTTGCATTTTCAAAACCCACAAACAGTCCAGTAGTATTGGGAGACTCTCTGTTGAAAGTCCGAATCGTCATTGTCAAGCGAGTGAGAACATACCAAAATTGTCACTGCCGTAACCGAAACGCCCACGCCAGTGTTATGATTTCTACCAAATTTGAATTTCGCGGAGAATAATGGGGTGTATTTAATATTTCGGCTATTGCCTTTTTCAAAACTTTTAGAAACGAGAATGATACAACAGGTCGTTGTTGTGGGATTGGTTGCTTGATTTCTTCGTTGATGCTTTTCATAACCAACCGGCAACAACAATTGATCTTGGGGTTGTATCCATTTTTTCTCCTTGCCTCATTTCCCAGCACGTTGCACTTTATTGATTTAAATTGAGCCCAGGTGGTTTGTTGGCTCCCAAAATTCGTACGTGTGCCCTCTCTGATTGCTGAAGAAGCCGATCATTCCCCTTTGGCATGGTGCGTAAAACTTTTACGCCATAGCAGTCGTCGAATGAGGCTTGATGGGTCTGAGCGTGGAGGGCTACAGGAAGCTGCCGGCTCTGACTTACTGAGGCCCTATGGTTATTCATCCGGATGTTGAGAGGCGTCGTGGTTTTGCCAACGTAAAAAGCTTCTGGGGACGAACATTTCTTGCAGATGAGTTGATAGACGCACATCCTAGATTGGCACTCTGATGAACCCCGGCACTTATATGAGTGATTGGAGTTTGAGGAGGAGAAAGTAGAGCTCTCAATCACCAGATTGCACAATCTACACCTTGGCCTTCTACAAGGATGTATCCCTGGCTGTTGAGGTTCCTCTGGCTGCAGATTCGAGTGTCGATGAGACAAAATCTCGCCAATCTTCTTCCCTTGCCTGTAGGCAACACGTGGTGTCTCGGAGAAGACTTCTTGTGTCTGGGGATTTGAAGATAGGATGGTATGGAGCTCTCGGAGTATGCCATTGATCTTTTGTGCTCCGAAAAAGAATGTTGTGACCAATGGTACTCGTTCTGAAGGAGCAGGCGGATTTTGTCTATAGCGGCCTCTTGTAGGGATCATTCTATCTTGAAGGAACTTTCGCGGGTAGCCCCTCTCTGCTAGCTTACCTCGCAATCCAGTTAAAAAGCGCTCTAGATCATCTCGATTGCTACAAATCCGATGCCCTCTGATGGACAATGATCGAGGGACAGAGCGCTTTGTGTGGGGGGGATGGCAGCTATCGTAATGCAAGTACAATTGTTGATTGGTCGGCTTGACGTGTACTGATGTAGAAAAGCGTCCATCCACCATCATCATGTCCACATCGAGAAATGTGGCTGATGTCCTGGAATAGGCCCACGTGAATTTCACTGAGAATTGCGAGTTGAGCTCCTGGAGGAATATTATCAACTCATCTTCTTCATGAGGCCATATCAGAAATATGTCATCAATAAATCTTTTCCAAAGGAGAGGAACTTTTTCTCTTGATGACAGAAAACGGGTTTCTAAGTGGGCCATGAATAGATTGGCATAAGATGGAGCCATGCGTGTACCCATTGCCGTTCCTCTTTTTTGTAGATACACATTTCCACCAAATTGAAAAGCATTCATTGTTAGCACATATTCTGCAAGTTTCACTAGGAAACTAGTAGAGGGGGTTGTCACAGTGCGCTGTTGGAGGAAGTGAGTGATTGCTTGAAGCCCTTCTTCATGGGGTATTTCTGTGTATAAAGAGTTGACGTCAATAGTGGCAAGAATTACATTTGATGGAACATTTGAATTTTTTAGAACATCGAGGAAATGGTATGTATCTTTGATGTAGGATGGTTGCCCCTGCACAATAGGTTGGAGGTACGAATCTACATAAGCAGATATCCGTTCCGTTACACATCCAAAACTTGCAACTATTGGGCGGCCTGGAGGTGGTTGGTCAGGGAGAGAATAAGGCTTATGAATTTTAGGCAAGAGATAGAAATCAGGACATTGGGGCTCATCTGGAACTAAGAGGCCGATATCGTTTGAGCTTAGTCCTTCTTTTCTTCCATTCCGTTTAATATATCTCCGCAGGTTGACAGCCAATTCTTCCGTTGGATCACTATCCACCATTTCGTAAAACCTGGTATCACTCAACTGCCTCATTGCTTCCCTTTCATAATCCTGACTGTTCATGATCACCACTGTTGAGCCTTTATCGGCTGGCATGATCTTGATGGATGCGTCCGACTTCAAGGTTTTCAATGCACAGCGTTCTGATTGAGAAAGGTTGTCTCGAGGCTTTAGAGAATTTAGAAAAGTTGAACTAGACGTGCGTTGTATTAATTGTGAGATATACTGTTCAAGGGGGTGTGTTGCAGGTAGTTTAGCTTGGCTGTTGAGTTTTGGATCAAAATTTGAAGGGAGTTTGAATTTCTGTAGGGAAGGGTGTAAATGTTCAGTGCTGTTTTGGTCTAACTCTGAGTTTGAGTTATTGTGCCAGTAATATTTCAATCTTAGACGCCAACAAAATTCTTCAATGTCTTCTTGAAGTTTTATGTGATCTGGTTGTGGTGTTGGGGTGAACGTTAGGCCTTTTGCTAGCAAATTAGTTTCAATGTCATTTAGTGGGCGGGATGAAAGGTTACATACATTTGAAGGGGGGGATGGTGGATCAACAGATTCTCTAGGACTTCCAGTTTTTCCTGCTCCGATATCTCCTCTTACAGGAGTAATGACATGTTCAGCAACTGGTACACTTCCTTCATGGTTGCTTAATTTCTGTTGTGGAGCTATGTACTCTCTATACCCCGGTGGTCTTTGAGGGATCCTTATTTGTATCGATTGGCCTTTCCGTAAATGTTCAATGTACAGAGCTGAGAGCTTTCTTAGATGGTTTGATCGAAAAAAGTTCAACATTTCATTTGCATTTTTAACGATCGCATTTGCTTCATTAGCCAAGTCTCTACTAACTAGCCTCACTACATTTAGTAACGGGATTAGTTGCTCATTCAAAAGTTTCCAGTGTATGTTTTGATATTGGCGAAGGACTAATTCAGCGTAATCATTTGAGCATTGCCTGGAGAATGATGTGATGACGTTTCGCATGGCAGGAGGTGCAGCATGAATCGGGAACTTTAAGGTCAGCCCACGTGGCAAGATACCGACTCTTAAACAACTTCCAATGAATTCAATGTGGCTTTGGTACCGCGCTATTTTCAATGAGAAATAACGGATTTTTTGGAGCCAATATCGGTGGGGCATTAGGAGAATGAGACAAATAAGTAGAGGAAATAGAAACGGAAGAAAGTTGGCCAAAGGTATAAATACTCACTGAGTAAAGGAAACGGAGAGCAGAACAAACAGATTTCACAAAGGACGAATTGGTGCTACTGCACTGTATATGAAAAAACGAACTTCTCCTCGACGGTTCTACTGAACTATATGCAGATAGATATTTGGGAATTTAACATATAAAGAAAACAGAAGAAAGATTACAGTTAATATTTCGGCTATTGCCTTTTTCAAAACTTTTAGGAGAAACGAGAATGATACAACAGGTCGTTGTTGTGGGATTGGTTGCTTGATTTCTTCGTTGATGCTTTTCATAACCAACCGGCAACAACAATTGATCTTGGGGTTGTATCCATTTTTTCTCCTTGCCTCATTTCCCAGCACGTTGCACTTTATTGATTTAAATTGAGCCCAGGTGGTTTGTTGGCTCCCAAAATTCGTACGTGTGCCCTCTCTGATTGCTGAAGAAGCCGATCATTCCCCTTTGGCATGGTGCGTAAAACTTTTACGCCATAGCAGTCGTCGAATGAGGCTTGATGGGTCTGAGCGTGGAGGGCTACAGGAAGCTGCCGGCTCTGACTTACTGAAGCCCTATGGTTATTCATCCGGATGTTGAGAGGCGTCGTGGTTTTGCCAACGTAAAAAGCTTCTGGGGACGAACATTTCTTGCAGATGAGTTGATAGACGCACATCCTAGATTGGCACTCTGATGAACCCCGGCACTTATATGAGTGATTGGAGTTTGAGGAGGAGAAAGTAGAGCTCTCAATCACCAGATTGCACAATCTACACCTTGGCCTTCTACAAGGATGTATCCCTGGCTGTTGAGGTTCCTCTGGCTGCAGATTCGAGTGTCGATGAGACAAAATCTCGCCAATCTTCTTCCCTTGCCTGTAGGCAACACGTGGTGTCTCGGAGAAAACTTCTTGTGTCTGGGGATTTGAAGATAGGATGGTATGGAGCTCTCGGAGTATGCCATTGATCTTTTGTGCTCCGAAAAAGAATGTTGTGACCAATGGTACTCGTTCTGAAGGAGCAGGCGGATTTTGTCTATAGCGGCCTCTTGTAGGGATCATTCTATCTTGAAGGAACTTTCGCGGGTAGCCCCTCTCTGCTAGCTTACCTCGCAATCCAGTTAAAAAGCGCTCTAGATCATCTCGATTGCTACAAATCCGATGCCCTCTGATGGACAATGATCGAGGGACAGAGCGCTTTGTGTGGGGGGGATGGCAGCTATCGTAATGCAAGTACAATTGTTGATTGGTCGGCTTGACGTGTACTGATGTAGAAAAGCGTCCATCCACCATCATCATGTCCACATCGAGAAATGTGGCTGATGTCCTGGAATAGGCCCACGTGAATTTCACTGAGAATTGCGAGTTGAGCTCCTGGAGGAATATTATCAACTCATCTTCTTCATGAGGCCATATCAGAAATATGTCATCAATAAATCTTTTCCAAAGGAGAGGAACTTTTTCTCTTGATGACAGAAAACGGGTTTCTAAGTGGGCCATGAATAGATTGGCATAAGATGGAGCCATGCGTGTACCCATTGCCGTTCCTCTTTTTTGTAGATACACATTTCCACCAAATTGAAAAGCATTCATTGTTAGCACATATTCTGCAAGTTTCACTAGGAAACTAGTAGAGGGGGTTGTCACAGTGCGCTGTTGGAGGAAGTGAGTGATTGCTTGAAGACCTTCTTCATGGGGTATTTCTGTGTATAAAGAGTTGACGTCAATAGTCACAAGAATTACATTTGATGGAACATTTGAATTCTTTTAGAACATCAAGGAAATGATATGTATCTTTGATGTAGGATGGTTGCCCCTGCACAATAGGTTGGAGGTTCATGGGGTATTTCTGTGTATAAAGAGTTGACGTCAATAGTGGCAAGAATTATATTTGATGGAACATTTGAATTTTTTAGAACATCGAGGAAATGGTATGTATCTTTGATGTAGGATGGTTGCCCCTGCACAATAGGTTGGAGGTACGAATCTACATAAGCAGATATCCTCAACATCCGGATGAATAACCATAGAGCCTCAGTAAGTCAGAGCCGGCAGCTTCCTGTAGCCCTCCACGCTCAGACCCATCAAGCCTCATTCGACGACTGCTATGGCGTAAAAGTTTTACGCACCATGCCAAAGGGGAATGATCGGCTTCTTCAGCAATCAGAGAGGGCACACGTACGAATTTTGGGAGCCAACAAACCACCTGGGCTCAATTTAAATCAATAAAGTGCAACGTGCTGGGAAATGAGGCAAGGAGAAAAAATGGATACAACCCCAAGATCAATTGTTGTTGCCGGTTGGTTATGAAAAGCATCAACGAAGAAATCAAGCAACCAATCCCACAACAACGACCTGTTGTATCATTCTCGTTTCTCCTAAAAGTTTTGAAAAAGGCAATAGCCGAAATATTAACTGTAATCTTTCTTCTGTTTTCTTTATATGTTAAATTCCCAAATATCTATCTGCATATAGTTCAGTAGAACCGTCGAGGAGAAGTTCGTTTTTTCATATACAGTGCAGTAGCACCAATTCGTCCTTTGTGAAATCTGTTTGTTCTGCTCTCCGTTTCCTTTACTCAGTGAGTATTTATACCTTTGGCCAACTTTCTTCCGTTTCTATTTCCTCTACTTATTTGTCTCATTCTCCTAATGCCCCACCGATATTGGCTCCAAAAAATCCGTTATTTCTCATTGAAAATAGCGCGGTACCAAAGCCACATTGAATTCATTGGAAGTTGTTTAAGAGTCGGTATCTTGCCACGTGGGCTGACCTTAAAGTTCCCGATTCATGCTGCACCTCCTGCCATGCGAAACGTCATCACATCATTCTCCAGGCAATGCTCAAATGATTACGCTGAATTAGTCCTTCGCCAATATCAAAACATACACTGGAAACTTTTGAATGAGCAACTAATCCCGTTACTAAATGTAGTGAGGCTAGTTAGTAGAGACTTGGCTAATGAAGCAAATGCGATCGTTAAAAATGCAAATGAAATGTTGAACTTTTTCGATCAAACCATCTAAGAAAGCTCTCAGCTCTATACATTGAACATTTACGGAAAGGCCAATCGATACAAATAAGGATCCCTCAAAGACCACCGGGGTATAGAGAGTACATAGCTCCACAACAGAAATTAAGCAACCATGAAGGAAGTGTACCAGTTGCTGAACATGTCATTACTCCTGTAAGAGGAGATATCGGAGCAGGAAAAACTGGAAGTCCTGAGAATCTGTTGATCCACCATCTCCCCCATCAAATGTGTGTAACCTTTCATCCCGCCCACTAAATGACATTGAAACTAATTTGCTAGCAAAAGGACTAACGTTCACCCCAACACCACAACCAGATCATATAAAACTTCAAGAAGACATTGAAGAATTTTGTTGGCGTCTAAGGTTGAAATATTACTGGCACAATAACTCAAACTCAGATTTAGACCAAAATACCACTGAACATTTACACCCTTCTCTACAGAAATTCAAACTCCCTTCAAAT